>CAIGRQ010299985.1:0-14625 GCA_903798375.1 Fraxinus sp. D2006-0159
ATAATTTCCACTTCCTGCCTTTACCGCCCACCTTCTCTTACAATAAAAAAAAAAACCAAAAAAACAAAAAAGATCATTGAATGAAATACAGAAATAAGATTTTGGCTTACATTGTCGCTTGGTGGGGAATTTTCGGCACCGGTGAGTGATTTGATCCACTTCCCATGAGAACCCGTTTCACCGAAATAATAGAAAAGCTATGAAAAACTGGAATTCTTGTGAAGAAATGAAGACAATGCCATTGGAGAAGAATTGAGAATTCTTGGATCGGGGATTCAATTGAGTTTAAATAATATTCTCCAGTGTCGATTTTTCTTTAATTTTGAAATTTTGAAAAAAAAGAAATATAAAGTCGTAACGGATAGGTCCAGAACTTCGGGTTTTTGCTTTGGGTATTCGAATAACGATGTAACGTAAATACCATAATTTTGCTTTAACATTCGATCCGACAAAATTTGAGGATTCGGATAAATTAATTTTTATCTTTATTTTTTTGGTCTTCATATTGAGATGTTGAAGTGTACCATACGACGTGCGTATTATGAATTAAAATCGACTTCCTGCTCTACTGTATGAAGCCGCCCCACAACTTAGTGCCCCCTTTGATTCCCATTAATTGAAAAAAAAAAAAAGAGTTTGAATAGAATTTTTAGGAGGATGTGGTTAAAAAGTAAATAAAAGTTGTGTGAGAACGTGTAGAATATTTTATTATGTGAACATATGGTTGAAAATGATTCTGTAGCAAATCATAAAATAAATTAATGGGAATCAAATAGGCCTTAAATTGCTTTCTTATTTACTCAATTATTGTTTGAATAGGATTTTTATAAAAATATAATAATCTATTAAATTTTTATTATAGTGTCGAAAATGGAAAAAGCTATTTGCCCAGGCTCCAAGACCGACTAAAAAACAGGGATTCAAAATTGATGACGTGGCATCAATAATTTACAATTTTGGAGGGAAGCCATAGTGGACCGGACCGATTTTTTATTCCCTTTATTCCACGAACAAAGCCATTTCCATTTTCCATCCACTCCAATGACTGCTTTCTCCATTCCAGCAACCCAAAATAAATCCTTTCCCCTCTCTCTCAAAGACCGATTGGTCTTTCCGGTACGTGAGCCGCACTTCAAAGTGAAGGTAGAATTTGTTGGCCCTTCGAGGAATTTGAAAGTGTCTGCTCCATTAGCTTCCCCGAAGAAGTGTGAACAAAGATTGAAGTTAGATTTTTGGGGGATTTGAGAAACTTGATGAAATAATACTTTGCCCCAAACTTTGAAGCCCTAAATTCTCTCGAAGTTGCCCCCACCGCTCCCTGTCGAGGTGTCAATCCTTGTTCCCACCGCTCTCTGTAGGTAAAAATTCATCCTCTTCACATTTTCGAACAAATGGGTCTTATTATTTTCTGTTATTTTCATCTGGGTTCTAATTAGTTTCTCGTAAGTCCCTTAAAAAATCAATCTATTATAGTTTAGTAAGAATTTCACCCGATTCCTATTTTTCCCTGTTTTCGATGAATTTAGTAAGCTTTTTTACTTGTAGCCATTTAATCGATTTCAATTAAATCTATTGTTTTCATCTGGGTTCTTTTTAGATTCTGTTAGATTTCTTAAAAAATAATTTATTCTCACTTAAAACTTTTTTCGTCGTATAAATGTCTTCGAACAATTCTATTTAATTTTTAGCCGATTTAAACTGCATTAGAATATGTTATAGGTGGTGGTATTGCACATAAACGATGTTTTTTTTTTGGACAGAATTTGTATGCTCTGGGGGTAAGGAGATTTGGAGTTACAGCTCTACTACCAACTGGATGTTTGCCAGCAGCCTTTACTCTATTTGGTTCAGGAAGCAACCAGTGTGTTTCAAGATTGAACCAAGATGCTGTTTCATTCAACAACAAACTCAACAGCACATCCCAAAATTTGAAGAGCAAACTTCCTGCTAATATCTGAACTGACTCTTTAATTCTAGTTTGTGTACTTTATATTTAGTGGAATAATAATATTGGGCTCTTGGGTTCTATACTTGATAGAAAAACTACTCATAAATAGACACTTTAATTAGTTAAATTACTTACAGGTTGCTATTGGCAATGATCACATTGAAGCATGGCTTGCTCCTTACGTTCAGTAGTTCTCTCCAGTGATGAAAGCTTCCTTCTCCACACTAAATCACGAAGGTCTATTGGTGAGAAGTATAACGAAACCGGGATTATTCTTATGGTAGTGTATCGGTGAGAATGTGTTCCAGTAAATGGAACTCTAGATACAGTAGTCGAAGCGAGAGGTGCTAAGGAGATGCCAAGTTCAAAATCTGTTTTTGATGTCTCTTTTTTTGTGATGTAACGAGCCATGAAACTATTTTTGGTTATGCTCGTGAATTTTGAAAAGTGATTTTTGTTCAACGTGCAAATGTTTTATAAGTGTTTGAAAGAAATGCAAGCCCCCGAAAGTAAATGTTAATTATTATATATGCACGCAAATAATGAAATACATACTTGAATGTGAGTATAAAAGAATGACAAATACGATATACGAATTAGCGTAAATGTTAATTAATTTACAATATTACCCTTCAAAAACTTAGTGGACTCACATAGTTAACTGTCAAAACTAACAGAAAGAACTAACTGCATACGTAAACATGCAAACTGGGAATATGTTGCCATAAATATTGGATGTGAACCACATATATAGCAGTTAGCCCTACGGGTTAAGGATGAATGATGGAACTTTGATGAATATCAAATGCTAAACATGAAGAATTAAAGTAAAATAGTTCAGTTTAATTTAAAATCGTCTTTAAATTATCGAAAGCGAAGTGTGATCATAGCGATGGTTTCAGTATGGGTGGGGAGTTTTTGGTTACAATTTACATCCATAGTTACACGAAATTTGCATGAAAAATCCTATTGTATTCAACATAGCTTGCAACGAAACGCAACACGACACGACACGACATACAAGATGTACTATGTCTGTGAAGACATTGCTGGTATGCTTGCTTTTATATAAGAAATAGGAATTGAGTTCTGATTATGAGTTTGACTTAGGCACATGTTTTGTAGTTTTTTTCAGAGCTAACTCTATACATCTGAAGCAATTTGAGATCTCTGATTAACTAATTTTACTATCACTCCAGAGTTTCAATTGCAGTGGTTATACACTTTATATTGTAACACAGAATGCAGTATAGAAAATGCACAAGAACTTACACTGTTATGGACATACAAAATGAGTAATATAAGCTCTACATTCCAACATTCCATCAACAAAGATTATTTCTGAACAAAGAAAATCCCAAGACTTAAAACATAATTTTATTCAAAGAAACACTAGTGCAGAATTTTTTACATGAATATAAACTAATCACACATAGTCTTGCCAAAGGAGCATAACATAAATAGAAATTATTTCTATTTTACAGTTCCTAGTCTTGCCAAAGGAGCAGACTACAATACAGAAAATCCTAAGAAATTTCTTATCACTGAACTTTTCCCCTTCTTTTCCCATTGTTCTCCGCAACTCCCTTTCCTTTGCGTATGTAATGTTGATGGATATCTAGATGTCTTTTTCTTCAGTTATTTGAGCACGTGTTGAACATACACGATAGATTGTGATCGGGGCTCCTACAATTGTGACATATGCACTATTCTTCCCCACCATAGCCCTTCACTGTCATAATCAAACTACAACTAAGTTAATCCAAATACAACCAAAATACATGCACAAATCATCAATTTAGGAATAATTGCATTTTCAGGAAGCATTTTCAAGAATCAAAGATATGCATTTTCAGGAAGTATAGTCAGGAAGCAAAGAAATGCATTTTCAGGAGGAAAGAAGTGCATACTTAGGAAGTATTGTCATCATTCAAACTACAAGAGATTATAATCTGCTAAACCTATGTTTCTTCTGCAAGCTTTTACTATATTACACCAAACCGCAAAGGCCATTCTATAAGTGTAGAACAAAAAAATGCAAGACAAGTGAAGTTCACAGACAGTAAAACAATAAGGGAATCCAATACCTTCCTCTCTTATGCAAATAATTGTATATATTTCTGTGTATATTTTGATTAAGAAGTTGCTACTAACAATGTTATGTTAAAATCTAAACCCCTACCTGTCTATTTGCCTTTGACCATTAGATTATATAGAAACTAAACTCAATGGAAATGGAAGTTATGAACCCTGTGAACGGAATGGAGTTTGATTTTAACAGTCCAAATGTTAGTTTACCTTCTACGCCCAAGCGTATTGGGGAATTCTATTGCAGTGCTCCAACAAGTCCGACGCGTTTGGCTCAGTTATATCATGATTTCGATAGTTTCTTGTTCAGCGGTGGCGGAGACTCGTCGGAGGTGCCCTTTGTCCCGGAAACAAAGCCCAGTTCCCCTAAACATGAAGATGACTTTGCTTTTGATATTGGAGAGGAATCATCGGAGATTGCGTCTCTTTCGGCAGAGGAACTCTTTGATGGTGGCGTAATTAAGCCCTTGAAGCCGCCACCACGGCTGCAACATCCCGCCGGAGCAAGAATTAAGGGTGATTTCTCCCAAAAGCATAAGAAAGAAGCCGGCCCTTTTGCAATCGCCGCCGCTCCTACGGAGGCAAAGCACACAAGAGGAAGAGAGAGAGTTTTGACATGTTGTGTTTTACGATTTTTTTTTTTATTTAAACAGTTGCCACGTCATTCTGTTTTTCAATTGGTTCTCACGGCCCTGGACGAGTAGCGCGGTCGATCTAAAATTTATTAATGCTTGAATTCAACTGTTGATTATTTTCACAATTTAATACAGATCCCTTGCAGGTTTGAATCGGCAAGTCCAAAAGGTTTAACCGGACCAACTCATGAACCCACCAATATTGTCGGCTATAGCTACACCGTTCAAGTTGTATACCAAGTGTGTAAGTGTGTGAATGAAGCTTGGTGTACAAAAAACCTCCCCGCCACAGGCGCTCCCTGCCACAGGCGCTCCCTCAATAGGAGGGCGCCGTGTGGCATTTTGTCAAAAGTTTTATGTACAACAAGACTAATTGCTGGGAAGTATGATGAAAATGTTACTGCATTTGTCTGAATACTTGTCAGCCGATTTGCATTAAAAAAATAAGTTTGGGCAAATATGCTCGTTGGGTCGTCTAGCTTAACAATGAAGCCCAGAACAGCACATTCAATATAAATGACTAATCCAAACAAGGCCGGACATAATTCAATCTAATCTTATGAAGCTAAAGTCATTCCGAACCTAAGCCACCCAACCCATTTTGACACCACTACAATAAAAGATCTAGGCTATATCTCCTTCAAAAGAGAAGGCTTCTTCAAATGAAAGAAATGAAAGGAACGGAGAAGAATTAAGTCGATGAAACGAGGGACCAGAGATTATCCAAGAACAATGCAAAATAGAGTTCTATTTGCCATTCTCAGACGTAACAGCAGTATATTTTCTTCAACACATTCCATCATGCTCTTAACACCAAAAATAATAAATATTTCTGGAAAACTTAATGCAACTCACAAATACGTAACTTTACATGGCGGCAAGGGAAGAAGATATTCCAGAACAAAACTGATCTATCACATTGATCGGATACTGGTGGTAAGTTAGAAACATATTGGCAGATGCAAATTCCCGTTGCATGAACCGCAGATTCTTTAACCTTCATTCGCAGGAAGTGCGGTTTCAATGTTTGAAGGCATTAGTACGTTAAAACCATCTGCGGCTGTGGATATGATCATTCCTGGTATCTGTGAATGCCAATGAAGTTCTTTCAAGTCCTTTTGACCCTGCACACGAACAAGGGCAAGTTCATCATTACTGTACACCTGAATGCATGAACTCTCATACTAACAAGTAGGCCTGGGCGTGGTTTGGTGTGTGTCAGTTTTGACCTCAACCCGAAATCAAAACCAAAACCAAATTAGACAGTTTGGTTGAATTTCAACCCAAACAAAACCACTCTAGCTCTTAAACCAAACCGATCCAAACAAAATCCGTTTGGTTTGGTTCAGTTCGGTTAGTCGATTTGCACATTTAGTCCAAATTAATTTTTTTTTAAAAAATAAAAATTGTCTTGGATCTAAAGTAACAATCATAGTAAGCTTCATTGAAGTTGAAATATCAAATTTCAGCAGAAAGTAACACACAAAGTTCATGTTCACTTCATAAGCTAAGCATTTGATAAACGCTTTACCCACACAAAACAAATGTCGAAAACGAGATAGCATTTAGGCACACAGTGATAAAGTTTATATATAGATTAGCTAAAAGTGCAATCAGAACAACGATTCAAAAGAATCAACAATTTTGTAATTGGAAACAAAGGACTGCTTGCAGATAAAAAAAAGTTCTATAAATTAAAAATATTAATTTCATAACTCGATGCTTTTGTGGACATATGGACAATTTCAGACAAGCCAAGGTAGTGCACCATATTTAATTATTCAAGTTGGGTTGCGTCGATTGGGTCAGTTAACCCCATGACCAACCCGACCCGACATAGCAGTGGTTAAATATTAACCGAACCGAACCGATTTGGCATTTCAAACCAACCCAAACCGACCCGAGTCAGTTCGGTTCAACCGGTTTGGTCGGTTTTTGGATTTTCTTGCCCAGACCTACTAACAAGTTTAAGAGTTCTCACCTGATGAACAAAGAGAAGTTGTGGAGGCAAATCTGATGGGGCATTCACTTGCTCTTTTGTTTTGACTTTGAATTCAGTCTCTTCTTCCTCATCCCTCTCTAGAGAAAGGTCCCATATTCTGAAAATGTGGAAAAAGTAGTAGAAAATGAAATGTAAGTTAGAGACGGAACTAATAAAGCTCTTGTTTGACAACCATTATTTCAAAACTCTTTAGTTTTCAAGCTCATTTTCAACCACACATTTACACAATAAAAATTTTTTGAACATAAATTCAAAAATCTTCCCACTTATTAATCACACATTCTCCAAAAATTCACTATGGGCAAAAACTGTCTTAATGTAGTAGTCATCTAGATTTCTCACGTTAGTTGATTATCTGCTGAAGATACTGCCAAGGTGGAGGCTTCATGTGGACTCCACTCAATGGATGTAATCGGATGTTTATGGTATTCAAAATGCGCCACTACAGCATCTCCTTCCTGAGCAGCAGAAACAGGGCAAAAGGTAAGAAAACACCAACAATTCCCATATTAATCTAAAGTGAAAATATGCTCATATTATACTGCATTTTTTTTTGTTCTAAAATAACTACATAACTACTGAAGTTCTAAAATAACTACAATTCATTGGCGACAACCAACTGTGATAGCTGACTGTCATATTTCATGCAATGTGAAGTGCCATACAAAATTAAAAAATAAATAAATAAAAAATAAAAATAGAAAAAACTTCTATCTAGAAATGTCCAATATTAGACTTAATACCTTGAGCAGTCTAAGATCTCGGATGGAAAATGTCCCATCATCACTACCAGATGCCAGCATACAACTTGCGAGCCTAGTGAAAAAATAACAGCATAAGAGAGATAATAAAAGTTACTAGGGCAGCATTAAGTAATGGATATGTTTAAACACCTGTTCCATGTTATGACATTTACATCTGCTTTATGAGCCTTGATTGAAGCTGCAGGAGACTTCCCCAGACGGCTATCCCAAATTGCAATATTTCCATCCACAGAGCACGAGGCAAACACAAAAGGTTCTGTAGGACTCCACTGCATAGAAGTAACAAATTCATCATTTTGAGAATCAGGTGCTGTAACAAAATCATCATTGTCCTGCAATGTACCTGTAAATCTTCAACACTAGCAGTATGTCCGACAAAGGGATTACTATCTATATTCCATGTTGAACCAGATGCTGGCTCCCATAAATGAATATTATTCTTGCAATCCCCTATAAAATGAAAGCAAAATAAACAATAAGAAAATTTATTTTATTAAGTATTTCAAGAACTGCCAAAACTAGATAGCTCGTTTTTAAAAAAATCTATCTTACAGTACCTGACACAAGCCTTCCAGCAACAAGAGGACTCCAGTCTATAGCATAGCCTTCATCCTTATGCCCGCCAAACTTAACCAGAGGAGGTTGATTAGACACAGCAGATCCTCCATGGCTAACTTCAGTATCAGATTCTGCCAAAGCACTTAAATGCGAACTGAAGTCCCATACCTGCAAAGCATCAATTCGTACAAGAAAGAACTTCAAAATGCTGAGCATTTACAAAGCCTAAATAAGTATATTAGTTCTAGTAGAATACTGAGATGGATAGGAACAATTGTTACTTCAAGATCCAGTTTCATACAGCATCAGCATAAAAATATATTTTCAATTAACAGCGTAAAATGAATATGAGATCCAAATAACAGTGATTATAATGCCAAGTTTCAGCATGGAGTCTACCCATCTGAGTGACAACCAACAAAAAACAGCTTATTCTGCTTATTATTAGACAAATTACCAATGACAGCATTTTCATTTCCCAAAACATGGAAGGAAAGTTACAAGTTATTAGTACTTCATTTTTTAAATTGAAGTTGCATAATCAACTTAAGTTATCCAAAACTAACTGTCACACCCAAACTTGCATACCATGTTGCTGGATTACGGTAAATATGAGCAACTTATTAACTCACAACTAAGACTCTGTCTACAACTTTTTGATAGTTGATACCACAGTTGGATAGCGACTACAGGTTCAATTGTCTATTCTAATGGGTGAGGTTTGAAGATGCCATTGTGTCTAACTGGCCACTGGCATGACATAAATAAGACCAAATAATTCAAGTTTTTGGATTTTTTATATTGTACACTGGCAAATTGAAGCCAATCAGCCTTTGCTGTGAATAAAACCATCAAACTTCCATCAATAAAGTGTTTACCTGAACATGACCGGTATCTGCCCAAGAAGCACATATATGGGGGTTTTGGGGCATTGCACGTATTCTGTTAACACATCCTTCATGGAAAACCTTGCGTAGCTGTAGATTCATCAAGAAAGAAATAGATTAAGTGAAAATAGAATAATGCAGATGACTGCATACAGCTAAAAAATCTCATATACAAAATAAAACTGTACCTGCAAAACAGGTGTCCCAGACATGCCATCCTCCTCTTCATCATCATTGTCGCTGTCACTGCTCTCACTCTCCATGTCAGAACCATCAGTATTTGCCTTTTTCGGCACTAAGTCACGTCTCTTTCCCGAAATGTTTGATAGTTTAAATATTCCAATGGAGTTCCATGAAGCTTTCTCTGCCTGCATAATGAAAATTGTCAGATTGATTAATATCAATACTTAAAAAAAATAAAAAATAAATAAAAATTGATATACAATGACAATGTTGAACACTATAATCATAGGTGATATATGTATACATCTGTGCCCTGTTGGTGCTTCCAATGAAACCTATACTTTACAGACAAAATCTTAGAGGCTGTTTATATGCGAGTTACAATTACAAATCTCGCGAGTGCCAAAACAAGGAAGTATAATTGTCAATCATAATCAGCTATCTTCTGTTTGGAAATGCATTGATAAATTATCAAGTGTGTTTCTTTTCATTTGGTCAGCATAAAATTTTACACAATCGAAGAAATAGCCCAAATATCATCCAAATATGGGTAAAGATCAACACTCACTTGTGTTCCTGCAACACAATATACAGTATGGGGAAACTCTGTTCGCACCAACCCGAGTGAATCACGTAGTACATCAAAGCTGCCAAAATCCAAATAAAAGATCAATTACATAAACACTCCAGACAACAAAAAAAAAGATAGAAAAAATTCACCAAGGATACTGATAATAACTAAATCATGGATATAGGCACGTTGCAGCAAATAATAAAGTTATGCATAAGAAAATCCGCAGATATATTCCCTTCAACTTACTTTTTATCATAAATGTCGAATCCAGCCAGAAAAATTAAGATAAAACAAGGAGGCCAGAAGCTGTGCGCCTAGTAGCTTGCACAGGCATACACATACAGATCGAATATATATTACAGTTATCACTACAACTTTTCAGCCAAAGTAAATTAAGAGACAAAAATTGAGAAACTTCTCAATGAAATACTCTTAAGGATACCAATAGGCTTAGATTTTCCAAACACTCATCAGCATACATTTAGAATTTTCAATTTTTTAAGCACTTGCATATGTGCATTTTTGTAATTTCTTCTCGATGAACCCCGCATCTACTGAAGTCTTAAGAGTATGTTGGTACATAGTAATTGACAAGACTGAGCTTGACTAGACGCTGTAGCGTCTTTTTCTTGCTTGAATAGTGACAAGCAATAGTCATGACCATGTAGTTTTAACACATACATACGGCCGCAGAAATAGACAGGAACACTAACCTCAAGCAGGGCCAGCCAATGTTAAAGGCATGGAGAGAATTGTAGGCAGAAGGGTCGCACTGCAGCTCCTCTCCTTCCTCCAACTTGTCCACACCCGGTTGCCATACCTTTGCCGGCAGAGATGGCATGGCATCTGACGATGACCCTTCGCCTTTTTTTGACACCTGCAAAGAAAAGAAAAGCTGTTAATCAAGCAACATCAATTGCAACAAAAATAAAATCAGCAAAAAAATTCAGCAAAATAGTAAGTATTATATTTAGAATAGAAAAGATTCAATTTTTACCTTGTTTTTGCGTTTTGCTTTTTTGGGGTTCTTTAAGCTTCGCACCATGTTTGTAATTGTGAGTTTGGGTGGAGACTACGCAAACAGAAGAAGTTTTGAGGAAGGGTAATTATATTACCACAACAAATTCTATTTCCTACACCACATTATAATCACACTACAATTAAAACATATTTTCAATAAATACAACACAAAAAATTTACAATTATAGATCTAATCCAAGAATAACTAAAAAGGATAATTATATTGCCGCCACAAATATTATTTATTGCACCACGACTCCACCCATTTTAATTCTTCCTAACTAAATAAAAAAAATAAAAAATGTGCTGTACATTTCCCTTCTTTCCGCTCTACACCAATTCTCCCAAGAATTGACGCCCCCACCATCCCACCCCATCTGCTAAAAGCAAAAAACAGCACGATGCACATTAAACAATTGGAGTAATGAGGAAAGGAGGAGGCAGCAAAATAGGGTAATACCTTTCTTGGCCAGCAGTGTTTGAAATCTGGTCCTTGTCGTCAGGGGCGGACTCAAGAAATTTTTCGAATACTGAAACCGTAGTTGCTGTGAAAAAGCTGCATAAGATGGCTACAGAAGGTGAGGATTGAGGAAGAATCTAAAGCGGAAGAAACCTCAATTAGCAGGAATAATCACAAAAATCTAGTTCAATTCATGAGCAATGGCTCTCTTGCAAACTTTCTGTTTGAAATTCAAGGCCCAACTGTTACAAAAGACTGCAGATTGCATTTGCAACAATTTGCTTGGTTTCAAAATTTTCCCCAAACGGGCACAGCCCCTGCTCCAATACCGTATTGCCTCCAACACTTGGTTTCAAAATTTTCCCCAACCGGCACCAGGCAACAACAGCAAGAACACGCTCCATAGAATTCATATAAGGCAAATAAAAACATTACCCTCATAGTCCCTAACCACACCCCCGCCAGTTGCAAGATTACAGAAGCCATTTAGTTGTGGTTATTCACTTCCTATTTCCTCCCCTATAAATAACTAATAAGCGAGGTAGTTACCCAACAATACCCATTGCATATACTCTACACTCTACAGCCAATAGACTATAGCAGATGCCATATGAATACCAATTGAAATTATAGAAAACTCGCCTACCAGATGAACGCTGGATGCTGGGCACCTGGGCCTGGTTCTGTGGTTCAGGGACGTGCGAGTCTGCGACGGTGCGCGGTGCGTGAATGCAGTGGCCGGCGTGGATGCAGGGGCTGAGGCAGTGGCGGATTCTCTGATTATGGGTGTTGAATGTAATGGGAGCTAATTTGCAGGGTTTGTATCATATATTTTGGGCCAAATAATTGGCCCACTTTTTTTTTTTTGGGGTGGGTTGCTGAAAATAATGGGGACGGCCACTAGGCTTTAGTTGGGTCCGCCCCTAACGTTATGTGAGGATTCAAAATGGGATAATTACGCCCATTACTCTCCAAAAATAACAAATTAGAATAATATTCCAAAACTAATTAAAAATTTTTCTCCCGTAATAAATATGCTCAAAACCACCTTAGACGTAAGCGGAGAAGATGGAAAACCCATCAAGGATGTCGGAGATAAAGGAAACGGCGCCACCCAATGACTCGCATGTCACGATGTTGCCTTTAATCAAAACGTCGTGGCAATAATTACCCACAATTTGGAAGCAGCGGCTCGAAGCACGGGGAAAAAATTTCAACATTACAACGGCGGCAAAAATGGTGGAAAAGGACAACAAGGGGAGGAAAGAGGAAGTCATCGCAAGGGAATATACAATCAAACTCCATAATCCAAAGTGTTCCAAGAAGAATCCGTGTCTGCATTGCACACAAAAGAAATGATGATGAAGATGCTAAGGAGGAACTTTACTCGGTAATTGTTGCTGAAATTGCCAAAGGAGGTCTTAAGGGTTTGAGCACTCAAGTAATTGAAGATGAAGAATAAATTTACTTTTCTGTTTCAAGTGTTTACTCAATCAAGTTTTGGTGTAAAAGTAGATTATTGAGACTAATAGACCATTGTTTCCTCTCTGCATTATGACAATATTCACTTCAATGGATACTGTCGTGGTTTATGAATGCAAAAAAAAAATTAAAAAAATTACCCACAATTTGGAATGACGGGTCTCTATTTTCTATCATTTTGTCAAAGGGACGCAGTTGTGTCCATTTTTTTATTTTATTTTTTTGTCACTTTTTTTAGTTTGTCACTTTTTTTTTATTGAATTTTGTCACTGTTTGAGTGTCACTTTTTTTATTGTCTGTTATATTTTGTAATATGTATAACTTCTTTTAATTTGCGCCACTTTTTTTAATTTGTCACTTTTTTTGTATTTTGTCACTTTTTTTTGTATTTTGTCAATTTTTAAAAAGATAAAAAAAAATGAAATATGTTATATTTTCGATATTTGTCACTTTTTTTTTTTTGTTTTTTCACATTTCAAGTGTTTACTCAATCAAGTTGTGGTGTAAAAGTAGATTATTGAGACTAATAGACCATTGTTTCCTCTCTGCATTATGACAATATTCACTTCAATGGATACTGTCGTAGTTTATGAATGCAAAAAAAAAAAAAATTAAAAAAATTACCCACAATTTGGAATGATGGGTCTCTATTTTCTATCATTTTGTCAAAGGGACGCAGTTGTGTCCATTTTTTTATTTTTTTTTTGTCACTTTTTTGAGTTTGTCACTTTTTTTTTATTGAATTTTGTCACTGTTTGAGTGTCACTTTTTTTTATTGTCTGTTATATTTTGTAATATGTATAACTTCTTTTAATTTGCGCCACTTTTTTTGTATTTTGTCACTTTTTTTAGTTTTTGTCAATTTTTAAAAAAATAAAAAAAATGAAATATGTTATATTTTCGATATTTGTCACTTTTTTTTTTTGTTTTGTCACTTTTTTTTAATTTGTGTCACTTTTTTTAAAAAAGTAAAAAAGTGACAATCTTTATTAAAAAAAAGTGACATTGTGTCACTTTTTCATTTTACACAGTATTTTTTACTTCCTAAAAGCTTTTCATATGATTTTTCAAAACATCCCTAATTTTAAGGATATTTTTGTAAGTACCCCATTCAAAATGGGAAAATTAAGCCTAATGCCCTAAAAATTGACCAAATTAATCAAATTAAGGGAAAATTTCATAAATAAGAGGTTTAGTTTTACACATTTCAAATTTAAGAGATAATGTTTAAAATTTCAAATTTCAGATTTTTAAAAATTTTATGTATAAATAAATTAATCAATTAAACATATATTTTATTAATTAAATATATTAAGCTCACAGTTCCATATAATTTGGTCACAAATTATATATAGATGGTGTTTGGTAGAGATTAAAATTAAAAAATTAACCATTATTGTTGACTTTTTTTAGACGAGTGAGACTCAATAACGACTATGTTTTCAATTTTAATTGGATTAAAATGGGAGCCAAACAAGCACATAATTGGTCACAAATCACAAATTTAACATGTCACAAATTATTTTACGGTCATAATTCAAAAATCTTATAGGTCACAATTTGTTCATGGTCACAAATAAAAAATTGAAACGTTACAAATTATTTTATAGTCACAATTCAAAAATCTTATGTCACAAATCAGATATTTTACATATCACAAATTATTGTACGATCACAATTCAAAAAATTTATATATCACAATTTGTTCATCAATCACAAATCAAAAATTTCATAAGTCACAAATTATTTTACGGTCACAAATCAGAAATTTTATAGGTTGCAAATTATTTTACGATCACAATTCAGATATTTTATAGGTCACAATTTGTTCATCGATCACAAATAAAAAAAATTATATGCCACAACTTATTCATCGATCACAAATAACAAATATTATAAGTCACAGTTTAGTGACCGTCACAAATTGTCAAATTATCGATCGCAAATTAATAATTTTTTAGGTCACACATTATTTTTTTGTCACAATTTATCATTTTCATTAGTCACATATTGTTTATTGGTCA
>CAIGRQ010300040.1:0-12963 GCA_903798375.1 Fraxinus sp. D2006-0159
AATGTATTTTGAAAATAATGGGTACCAAATAATGAAAAAATTTATGATTGAAAAGTCGTAAAATTTATGAAATATGTGATTATGACTTGGTTTACAAGTGTGGTTCTGGGTAATTGACCGCATCTTTTGGCGTAACCGGTTATTCCTTACCTCTTGACCAAATATCATATAAGGGCTAAACAAAATCTAGTGAAAGCAAATATTGGCTGCCAATTGCGTTGACCACAAACTTGTGAACTTGTTATCTCATTGGTTGGCCGGATTGCCACGTCACATGTACTTTAAAAATTGGCCAATGTTTCTTGGCCAGGCTCTAAGCCCAGAAGAAAAGTTCTTAAAAATTACCAAAATTTCAAATAATGTTATTTGTTATCATGATGATAAATTATCGATAACGTGACAATTCATTATCTTTCACATTTTTCTCTTTCCTCCCCTCTCTCGTATATATAAATTCAACCGTCAAATTTTATTATTCTACATAAACTGTCACATCATAGATAATTTATTATTATGATGATAAATAACATTATTTAAAATGAAATGAAATGTTCCTAAAATATATCAAATGTAAATCAATCATCACTGAACAATGATACAAGTTGCATCACTTGGATGGATTCTGTTTCATGACTTTGACAAATTGTCCATGTGAAAATGGTAATCCTATGTGCAACCTTGTTATATGTACCATTTTGGGTACATGTTGGTTTGCCCGACTCCACCCCCTCCCTCACATGGGGG
Source organism: Fraxinus sp. D2006-0159 (assembly GCA_903798375.1). NCBI lineage: Eukaryota > Viridiplantae > Streptophyta > Magnoliopsida > Lamiales > Oleaceae > Fraxinus > Fraxinus sp. D2006-0159. The sequence goes on from CAIGRQ010300040.1 coordinate 745, forward strand.
CCGGGTTCCACGCATTTATTGGATGTGGGACCCGACCCCCACGTGAGGGAGAAGGTGGGGTCGAGTAACCCAAAGTGTAATCCAAATGGTACAAATAGTATAATTCATCCAATTGGACACAATTAGACGTTAGTTCAAGCCATATTAACCAAATCACTGAGATGGATTTTAATTCATGGCTTTGAAATTCTTATTTTTTTCCCCCTCTTTTTATATGTTGATGCTTTGGTCTGAATAAACATCCAAAATGTGCTGCATAGGTTGCTGTCTACTACATGGACTTGGTTTCGCCATTTCCTCGTCCATTACAGCACTAAGATTTTGACTCATTGCTACATCAAATGATTTTTTAATAGTTAGATGTGTCAATAGATCGAACTGAATCGACACGAACTCAGCTCGTCCCAAGCTCAAGCTCAGCCACTAAACTCATGGGCCAAGCTTGCCCACAAGCCCATATATGTGTGTTTTGTGTGTGTGATCAAACGATCACATTTTCAAAAATTGTGATTGAAAATGTGACCGTTTGATCACATTTTTTTTGATTAGCCCATGAGCCACTCGTTCAAGCTCCAGATTTTTTTGAGGCTCGGCTCGTGCTCGTCCCTAGACAAGCCCTCCAGCCCAATACTAGCAAGATGATAGTTCATAGATTGTAGCCCATGGATAGAACCCAGACGAGCCGTTCGGCCCAATTGCCGCCCTACAAATAGCAAGACGATATTTCATAGATGGTAGCCCATGGATCGAACCCAGACGAGCCGTTCAGCCCAATTGCCGCCCTAGAAATAGCAAGATGATATTTCGTCGATTGTCACACTTGTACACTGTAATTATTGTTGTCATGCTATTTGCTAACACTATCCAATATAGTGATATATCAGAATTCTAGTAAGGGACAATCAAAAGGACAACAGATTTTAACACTTTGTACAATGAACCCGAATAAACAAAGCCGAGAACGAGACTTGACTTATCAGCCAAAATGTTTGCAACATCGGTTAGAATGGCAGATACTAATACTTCAAGAAAGAGAACAAAAGAGACGGATAAAAACATCATCAAGACCTTAAGAAAAGCTTCAACTTACGTGGGAGAATACGAACAAGAAGATTTACTAGAATAACACACAAAGACAAGATCAACGAACATGAATTTATAAGCCAAGATAAATAAAATTTGAAGATGCACCAACGTAACCGATAAGCCTCCATATCCAATCCAGCAACTCAATTATGAAATTTCATTAACAATCTAGAGTTCAGATCAAGAAATAGAATATGGGTCGGGGTTCAGGATGGAGTAAGCATACATATTCAAATGTAATATTCTGTGAAAAAAAATTGATCCGCGAATTCTCAATATCAAATATGTGAAAACGGCCAAAATTGAAGCATGCGAAGCAAAATCACCTTTCTTTCTTTCTTTTTTTTTTGGGCAATCAGAGAACGTAATTCATAAATTTGTTCAAACACAAACAATAAATAAGCCCCTGTTTGGTTTAACTTAAAAAATGGATAAAAATCTTAACCACGTGATGGAATCCACAACTTTTAAACCATGCATTTCATTAACTTTTATCAAAATCTACTAAAAATCTTACTTTCAACAAAACCAAACTGGGGCTAAGTTTCATTTTGAACACTAAAAAGTTGCCTTTTTCTTCATGTCCAAAACCCATCAAAATAAATAACATGAGGGATCATTTTATTTGCTATATTAGTGTAATATCGAAATAAATAATTTCCTTTCATGGAGTCTCATATAATGAAACTGCATAAAAGATAATAAAACAGAAACATTCTTTAGTAACTGTACTTCAGAAATTCTTTGACAGCATATATTCAAAACAAGAAGACTATATGGTGATATCCAAGATGCCAGTTGTTCAAGTTTATGACATGCTATTGCACAACAATGTTAAGCAGGTGTTCTAGTTTGTTTTAAGAAACAAACAGATATAATTAACCTTTAAAAGTTCACTACATATCAGAAAAAGATGAACAATAAGTAAACCATGAAATGCACAAAAAGAAATCGTTTTATAGGAATTGAGATGCCAATAAGAAAAATGAACCTAAGCCCTTTCTACATAGGCCAAAACAGAGAGGATTCAATACAAAACTCAGGCAGTTACAAACCACGGAACATTAAAAAAATTGACAAAATTATACCCTTAATAGTAAGTATGAAACATTAAAGTAAAAAGTTCAATAAAAAATTAAACATCAGTTTAATTAGGAGAAAAAATGAGCTATTCGACTGCAAATATTACTGATAAGGTGGCATGAATGCTCTTTTATTAAACCGGAATAAATATAGTGAAGCTAACCAAATGAGCACATCCTTTAAAAAAACTAAAGTAAAATGTCTACCTGGATATAGAATAGCTCAACGATAATGTGGAAAATAAATGAAAAGACTCTACTCTGTCCATAAACATCAAAGAGTGCCAAGCTAAATGCATGGCTGAACCATTCTCACAATTACAAAAGATACAGTAGGGAACGAATACTCAAATCAGCATTTATTCACAACGTAAGCAAATAGACCACCTAAAATGAAGTAGGATATATGGATTTTTTTTTTTTTCATTTTTCCCCAAATTCACCAGGCACTCTTTTTCTTTGAACCATAGTAACGGAGATACCATTTCACAAACTTTTTCAACCCTGTTTCCAAGTCAGTTGTCGGTTTGTATCCGAGCTCCTTTCTTGCCAAAGTTATGTTTGCGTGTGTGAACAAAACGTCCCCATTCCTCGGCATGGCCAACACCTTTTTCTTTGCCTTCACCTTCAACAACTTCTCCAAGATGGCCACAAGATCCACAACTGGCACAGGATTTGTGTTCCCCAAATTATATATCCTAAACTGCGCCGCACCTTTCTTCTTCCCACCGTTTCCAGTACTCTTCTTTGCAGTATCCAATGCTGCTAAACAACCCTTCACCACATCATCTACGTAGGTAAAATCACGAGCCACAGTTGCATGATCAGCCCCTTCAAATATCTTAATCTCTTTCCCTTTCAAAATATCCTTGGTAAAGAAAAAGTAAGCCATATCTGGCCTTCCCCACGGCCCATAAACTGTGAAAAACCGCAGCCCGGTAATTGAAAGTCCATAAATATGATTATACGTATGTGCTATTTCTTCACCAGCCTTTTTAGTAGCTGCATATAAACTAGCAGGCTGGTCTGTTCTATCTTTTTCCGAAAAGGGTACCTTAGAATTAAGCCCGTAAACAGAGCTGCTCGACGCCCATACTATACTAGGTTGTAAGGTTGCATTTTTACATGCTTCGAGTAAGCTAACAAAACCATTAACATTACTATGAATGTAAGAATTTGGGTTCTGCATTGCATACCGTACTCCGGCCTGGGCTGCTAAATGCATCACATGAGTAAAATGCACAGTCTCGAAGAGCTTCCTAAGCAAACCTGCGTCGTTTATATCAGCCTCAATTACATACACGCCGGCACGATCAAGGAGGGTTTTTCGGGCCTTTTTCAGCCCAGTGTCATAGTAATTGTTGAAATTATCAAGACCAACAACGCCATCTCCACGACGTTTGAGCGAAAGAGAGACATGGGTTCCAACAAACCCAGCAGCACCAGTAACTAGTACCGAAAAGCCCGTCTTGGATCGTGGTCGGGCCGAATTCCGGGCTTTCACTTCCCAGTTCGCGTCCAAGTGCATCCGGCCCGTATAACTGCCGGTATGAAGGCTACGGCGTTTGGCGGCGGCGCTACCATCCGGAGGGGAGAAACAGAAGAAAAGCAGGATGAAAATAACAGAAAGGAAAGACCAAAAAGCAAGCCTAGGGTGGCAGCGCAGGCGGTGAAAACTATACGCTGAAAACTTATCGGGCTTGAATTTCCCAGTGGACGAAGGGATGATCGGGTCTAAATGAGACAATATGGGCTTCAACTGGGTCATTGAAATTCACCGGTTTTTCACTGATACTATTTTCTTACTGCAAATTGGACTGTAAAAGATTAGGGTTTGAAGTGTAAAGCAATTTGAATTTCCCTTTTCTACAAGAAATAGATTTTTCACACACTGATTGTCTACAGTTTTCAGAATTGAAGAAGAAAAGGGTAAACGGAAACGAGTTTTGTAGGTGGGGCCGGAGTGGGGGAGCGGTGGTGGTCGGTTGGAGTGGAGTCTGGTGAGTGGTGAGAAAGCAAAAGTTACAATATTTTACATTAACCGATGTCCTAGCTCCTAGGGACTATAAAAAGGAATATTTTAGAAGAAGAAAAAATTCATTTTTCATGGTAAAGAAATTAGAAGTCAAGGGAAAAAAAAATCATTTATGGTAAAGAAATTAGTTTTTTTTTTTTTTGAGGGGACCAAACTAACGGTTTTTGTCAATTTGGACTCCATGTGCGAATTGTTTAAAGGTTTGGCATCGTGGTTGGCACAAATGAAAGATTTGGATAAAGTCTGTAAAAAAAATGAAAGATTTGATACCGTAACTGCAATTTTCCCTAATTTAGAAGTCAAAGACTCGGATTTTTCCTCTCTATTTTTCATGCTATGGTGTATTTTCATTTTTTTTTTATCATATGAGTAATTATTTAAAATTAGACATTTTTTTTTTTCTAATTTTACTTTGAAATCACTTTTTTTTTTTCTTTCTAAAAGCAGTCTTCTAAGATTTTTATTTGAATTCAGACTTAAAAAAATCCGTCTTCCTTTTTTATAAAAGATATTAATGTGAATTTATTTTAGACTGTGATTCATGTAATGTATAATGCTTACTCATTTGAAATGAATGCATGCTAGCATTCATTTCAAATGAGTAAGCATTATTCATTAATCGTGAAATTAGCTTGTGAAATCAATTTATGATAATGTATTATTGTGAAAATTGACTGAAATCAATTTTGTAAAATATATTTATGGATTATTTCTTAATATAGAAATGCGGAAAAAAAACAAATTGTTAATGGGATAAAAATGAGATTTTATTTTTTTTTACTTTCTAATATTAAAAATCTGACTTATCATTGGAACAAATTTTTTGAATGCTAACAACGTTATAGTCATCATCTTCTGGAATGTATACTTTCCATCAAAAACGGTAAAAATGAAACGTAGAATGTGTATGATTAACATGAAATATATTTCCTAGAAAATAAAATGTTTTGTTTTGAGGAAAGCAAAAAACATACTCCCAAACAAAAATGTTTTCCTTAAACAAAGAAAAATTAGACATATTTTTAATGGAAAAAAAAATAATAATCAAACACTCCAAATTGAAAATTTGGGTGAAAAATTGACATTTTTTAATGGAGTATAAATGCAATTAAACACGGCTGTAATGTTTTTTAACCTAGACTGTAACTTTTACTCATCCTAAATTATAATTGACTTTTTAAGAGGGTGTTTGGTGGAGATTAAAATTAGATTTTTAGTAAATTGTGATAAAAAATTTTAACAAACAAGCAAAAAGAAAAAAAGTTAGCGTAGATGCAGAAGACCTGCAGGTAAAATCTTTTAGTTGTAACCATAATCAGAATTTGGGGAACTTCAAAGCAAATCATTTTTTTTTTTTCTCAATCAGCAAAATTAATTTGAAATGAGTTTTTTTTTTTAATAAATATGAGTTTCCTAACTATAAGCAGTTTACTTGCACCCTCCATGACAAATAATTAACAAATTACTCCCCTATAAACTAGGAACTCATAGCATATAACTCTTTGTCAAATTTTCTATAGATATTAAGGGTTCGTTTGATAGGTAAAGGTGGGGAGAAATTTCAATTTCATGTTAATTAGAATATAAAAATACATATGAATTCATTTTCCATTAAAATAATAAAAATGCAATTTAAAGTAGTTGTACCTTGAAATTCAGTTTCCATTTCCACGTTACAATCAAACGGTCATAGTGGAATTCGTTTTCCTCGAATATAACATTTTTCATGCAGCTCGTTGCAGTCAAACGGGGCCTAATAGTTCTTTAAAGTTGGACCTATAATGGCCACAAGACAATTTGAAATATTTTTCACCATTAAAAATTCAATTATAATGAAATGTGATGACAATAAGTAGAAGTTAATGAATGAAGAATAAAAAGCTCCCTTTGTGGAAAAGACGGATAAGCGAAAGGACGAATGTGAGCGAAAAATGAAAGATTACAACAAGAAATTGACTGGAGGTGCTAACGACGCTCCGTGAAGTCAAAATTTGAGATTAATGAGGATGAGGATGATAAAGGTACAAGAGAGGATGAAGAAGATGAGTAAGCACCCTCACATAAGACTAGATTCTCTAGAAATGAGTGTTTTGAATATGTTTTTACTGATATAAATTTGTAGTTATAAGATTATATTTAGAATTACTGAGGTTACAATTTACAACAATGCTTGGTGTATAATGATTAAAGTGTTGTAATTTGTGGGTCCCACACTAATGTGGGACCCACATTAGTGTTAACAATTCATGTGTTGTCAAGATCTGTTTGATTGATTTAGCCCATGTTTGATTCATGTTCTTCTCAAAACTCATTCTTTCAATACTCAATTTTCAATCACATTTTTTAATAAAATAATATTATATGTAAATCTAAAACTTTTTTTTATTTTTTAATCACATCACTTCATAAAATACATTTTCTTCTCAATAATGTGCGTCAAACACCCCGTTAAAAACAATTTTTAAAGTGAATGGTGTAGATTTTGTCAACCCATAATTGTCAACAAAAATTGTCAATCGTAGTTGTATATATATCATGATTTTTAAATGTAAAGTGCAATTAAATGAATCACATAATTTCACATTTAAGTGAATTTATCAAACAATGTCACATAGATTGTTGTTCTAACATTACTGATACTAAATAACATTATTCATATATTTAGGCTCTGTCTGGGATAGATTTTTGAAGCCAAAATATTGCTTTTTTTACCGTTAAAGCAGATTTCCAGCCTCCATTGTTGACGAAATGTCTCTGATGTGGGGCCTGCTGACTAATTCCAACGGTAACATTTTGGCTTTTAATTCAGAAAGAAGCTACACGAGATAGGTTCTTAATATTGTAGTTTATTTTAATATTGTTGTTCTTACGGAATCGAGGCGAGGACAACAAATATGATTTCCATCTCGAATTTTATTATTTTTATATTTTTAAATTTACGTCGTACTTAAAAAAACATAATACTAAATATGTATGTAAGTATAAATAAGAAACGAAATAGAGATATTTTAATCCTACGCCATCTTGCCTGCCAAAAATTTCAAGCAAAATGGGGTCGGAAAGTGCCCTAAATGGGTAAACCCACACCGCCTCATTGCGTTCCCTATTTCCTGTTCTGATGAAAGGATGAAGTTTTCTAAAATTTATTCATGGTTAGAGATAAAAGTGGTCGGACTATCTGCCTGGCCCAGCCCCGCCCATTTTTGTATGGGCTTGACCCAGACACTCAAATCAATGTTGTCCGCGCCTTGGTTCTGCGGCCCTTGGTCCAGACGGGTAGGGTGGTGTTTTCAGCTCTCATGGCCCAGGTGACTGAATCCAAAGTTGGCTCTCATCATCACTGCTCATACGAGTCTTGAAATTGATAATTGATATGTTTTGAACGAAACAAGCCATAGTCCAAGAGGGAAGATGAAGGTTTTGGAATCAAATTCATTGTTAAAAATATGAAAAATTCTTCATTACCACTTAAAAGCCACATGAAAGAAAAGAGGTGTCGTCTGTCGTCGAGAAATAGATTGTATGTATCAACAAATCAAAATGTGCAAATGTGGTTATTATACTTCGCCCTTGTTTGGTAGGAATTAAAATTTAGTTTTTAATTTAGGTCAAATCAGTATTTAATTTTAATTACACGTCTCATCTCTTTTTAACTACATATTTCATCAACTTTTATTAAAATTCACTAAAATTTGATTTTAATTACAGTCTTGTAATAGTAATTTTGGAAGGGGAAAAAATTGAGTTTACGTTCAAATAGAATTTTTGAAAAATGATAGACAATTATGGACTATTTTTCATAAAAAAGCATATTTTTTGTAGTTTTATTTATTATATACATTTTTGTATGCGTTGACCTCAAAAATTGATTGGAATTCATGTGAGCAATTTATTGACCTTAACATCAAAATCTTTAGAACTCACGATTTTCACGTATAGATTTAATTGAATAAGAAACATACTTTGATCCATATCAATAATTGAAAATTTAAACATGCAAAAGAGAAACTTGTAAAATCAAGAAATCGTTCTCACTCTTTACCTCTCTGTAATTGAACATCTTAATTTGATGGATTTCATTCACTTTTATAGACAAAGAGGGGCAGTTTCATGGGCATAAAAACTACCTACTTTCCATCAAAGTGGATAGTTATAAAAAAAATGTCACTCATAAAAGTGGATAATTATATTTAAAAAAGATGTTCACTTCTCAATAGGCCAATAGAATTTTAGTAATAATAAACCACTTTAGGGTGTATATGATGGATATTATTGAGTAAATAATGTATTTTAAATAGTGATATGATTGAAAATATGTGATTAAAAAGTAAGAAAAAGTTATTGATGTGATGAAAAATATTATTTTATTGAAAAATGTATGACTGAAAATGAGTTTTGAAAAAATATGTACCAAAAAAAGAGCTTAAATAATTTATAATAATACTACTTGGACCACATTAATTGGTCTTTCATTCTCCCACTTGGTCAACGTAATAAATATTACATCATTATATGATCTATAACATAATTTGCATATGATATGGTCCATGTTATTACATCATTTTATGGTCCATACCATGTTCATGCATGGTACGAGAACCATCAAATTTCATGATGGTTAAGATACTCATCGGTGTGCCCTCAAGTGATTTGTCTGCTGTTGGGAACGTTCTTCTACAAACTTCATAAATTAGCAATCTCAGTTTTAGGGATAGTTGACTTGATATTCTTTGCTAAGGTCATGATCATCTGTATAAACATTAGGCTTAATCTGTTCGATCTCTTTCATCGTCACTGCTCTCATCAGTGAGATCAACAGGTTTCTCAACTTAAAGTGTCAAGTCTAAGTCCAAAACACATAAGTTGAACTGTACTTGTTAACACCAATCAGAGAAATTGAACCCATTGAATAGTGGTACGGATGAAGCATGTGAATGTAGAGAAACAAGATCAGATAGTGCAAAATATAAAATGCTCTAACATTAATGCTTTGAGTTTTGACTTAAAACACTTTAAATATACCCTAATCAGACATGTCGTTATCTTTGGATATACAAAACACATCTAACTAAGTATATCAATTAACCACGATAATGTTAAAGATTAATAAATTTAATTGATCAGCCTTTGGACGATCTATAATAATTTTATAATCTATGAACATCAATAAACCCTTGACAACAATAATTTTAATGTCATCTTCATTTATAAGTACCAAACTATCAAGAGTACTTTAACACATAAATTATGCAATTTAGTGTTCGTAATATCATAATGTTTGGCCACTTTGGTAACTAACAAACAACATTAATCGAACATTAATTACATAAAACAAAACATGAAAAGTAAGTAAATAAACCAAACACAATCTAATTTAATCCATAATTAAAAGTCCAATATCATAATTAATTATTCATATATCACCGTGTTTAATCAATTTAGAAATATATAATTACTAGACTTATGAAACATAATGATGTTAATCATAATTGGGCACTAAATTATATTATGCACTAATTACAATACAGAAAGTATCAAGCTAGAGTTAAGTAGTAAACATCAAATAGGTTTGGGGTAAGGGAAAATGGTCCATATGACTAACAAATTCCAATTCTGTAGTCTGTAGTTAAAGAGATGGTCATGTCCCCACAATGTCAATAGAAAACTGAAAACTCAACCACTAAGAAATACACCCAAATTATACACAGAAGGGGCGGCTTGACCAAACTCAACCAAGAGAATGACATTTTCTCAAACCATTCATAATTCAACACATGGCAGAAATATATTGGGTACGGTTGTAGGGTAAAAAATGAAATAAAGAATCGACTTTTGATAAGAAATTGAGAATCAATAAGCGAAAAATAATAATCTATAAAAAAATATATATATCATTAACTTAACTCTGATATCACATGTAAGCAATTTATTAACCCTAATACCAAAATCTTTAGAATTCATGATTTTCACATTTAGATTTAATTGATCAAGAAACATACCTTAATCCATAACAATAATTAAAAATTTTAACCTGCAAAAGAGAAACTTGTAAAATGAGAAATCGTTCTCACTCTTTACCTCTTTGTAATTGAATGTCTAGTGGTGGCAATGGGCCAGTCGAGCCGAGCCGACTCGGCCCATACCCGCACGAGCCGAGCTTAAGCTCGGCTCGTTGGGTTTTGGGCGAGCTTAGCTCGTGCCCGAGCTCATCCAAAATGAGCCGAGCAACGAGCTAAGCTTAAGCTGGGCTCATATTATTATTATTATTATTATTTTTACATTACTAAATCTGAAGTATTTAGCCATTAAATTTTATTTTATTTTATAAATTATGCGAGCCACGAGCCGAACGGCTCGTTCGTGGCTCGTCAATTTGATGAGTAGAGTAGGCTCGGCTCATCTATCGAGTCGTCCTGCTCGGCTCGTGCTCGGGCTCATGCTTTGATGAGTCCGAACGACTCGTGGACGTCTACAGTATGAGCCGAGCGGACGAGGCGCTCGACTCGATTGTCACCACTGTGAACGTCTTAATTTAATGGGTTTCATTTACTTTTATAGGCAAATAGAGACGGTTTCATGGCCATAAAAATTACTCACTTTCCATCAAAATGGATAGTTATAGAAAAAAAAATAAAAAATCATTTCTCAATGAACTAATAGAACTTTAGTAATAATAAACCACTTTAATTAATTTATTAATAATATTACTCGGGCCACATTAATTGGTCTTACAATTCACAGGTCAACAAATCGTGCACGCATCTGCTCCTCCAAGGTTAAGTTAACTGCGTACTTGAAATGTATGCATTAGATGCACAAGATCGGACAATTTCCAAATATTTTTGTACGATTTTTCTGAGCCTATGGTCGAGACTCCATATTATATCCCCATGTGTGTGAATTTTTTTTCTTTTTCTATTTTAGTTTTTCCCCACCAGCAGTCAAGAGACAAGATTATACTCCCTAGTTGAGATTTTTAGTTTTCTGATCTATAGATTATTTTTGCCCCCTACTCAAGAAATGATTCTCTGAACTTGGTCTCCACGGAGGGTGTTCATATATTAATTTCAGCATACCAATGGAATATATTGGACTTGGAGCCATCGATAACATCGAGTAATTATAGCCCCGTTTGACCCCGTTATTTGATGTTATAAATTTTGTAGTAGTATTTTTTTTTTTGTAGAATGTATGATTTTATATGTAGGGCCTATCGGCGCCACTAAAAATTTGGATTAAAAGTGAGTTTTGGACCGTTGGACCAATCAACGATAACATTTTCACAAAATGGGTTGAATGTGTGTGAGAGAAAGTCAAACAAAACGGCTAGAAAATCAATTTCACCCTGTTGAAAATCGGAACCAGACACGCTCGTAATATTATTTTATTGAAGAACGTGTGATAAAAAGGAAAAGGGAGAAATATATATTATAAATTAATGGGGACAAACGGGGCATAATCTTCAAATATTGTAACATGTAACAAAATATTTAAGATAATAAATCTACACAAATTGTCAGATTAAAAAACATAATAATAAAAAGTGTACGTTAAGAAAGAACAAGAAATTTAATAAATTTTAATTTGAATAAGGGACACTCATAATATCATGTTTGGTTCAGTCAAAAAACTAATTAAATTTAAGTGAAAGTTAATATCTAAATTTTAACTATATATTTTATAGAATTCATAATTTTTCAAGAGAGATACTACATGTACACTTAGTGTACAACCCCCTCACAATGGGGGAGCCACGCCTTTTTTTTTATTGGGCGTGGGTTCCCCCATTGTGAGGGGCTGTAAAATTTGGTGTACAAACAATCAAATTCATTTTTCAATCACACAATCTATCAATTTTTATCAAAATTTAATTAAAAAAATGATTTTTTTTTTATTATACCAAATAGGGGTATGAGAAAATGAAAAGAACAAAATTGCAGGGTACGAAAATTACATAATTTGTTATGTAGACGAACAATTTAGCTCCTGTTAGACTAGTGGTGGCAAAATAGCTCG
>CAIGRQ010300063.1:0-10402 GCA_903798375.1 Fraxinus sp. D2006-0159
TTTAATTATTTTTCTGGAAAACATTTGAGGTTGTATGCTCTGTTTCAATATGGTACATGATACTGATATTTCGGCTCAACAAAGTCCATTATTTTACCTGAGATATAAAAAAATTTCTTCAAGATTAAACTTAGAACTAAGCAAAAAGGGGAAATAACAATCTCCACCAAATGATGGCAATGCTACATATAGATCATAGCAGTGAATTAGCAATGTTTTTGCATGAAGCAAATGTTAAAAATTTAGATATCTCCCTCTCTCGCCACTGTATGTGTGTGATACAGACATTAAAAAAAATTGGATCTTGGTTATATTTATTTAACATGATCTATTCATTTTCTCACTTGGTTTTCCACCATTCACCATCATCTTGTAGTCTGTGTTCTAGTTGCACTCCTATTCGTGGTTCTTGACAGGAGCAAAGTATTGAAACTGCTCACTCCTCCAATCTTAGCTGCCATTTTGCAAGTACATATAGCATCTCTACTCAAATACACAGTCTGAGTTCCTCTAACGAGAGTGTCTTTTTGTCATATCCAAGTGTAGGATCCACGTACAGATTTTCCTCTCTAAGTTCACATGGAGGTATTCATTTTTTTCGTCAAACAGTAATAGTGGTCAGTCCAAGTTTGTTTCCATGGAAGGATTAAAATAATGTTCATCTTGGCAACTAGATTGAAGTTTGTACTTGATGGTGAAAATCCATAACCCACAGATTTCTTCCCAATCGGCAATTCCACTATTTCCAGGGTTTTTATTTTTTATTTTTTTATTTTCCATTACGCGGTCTAAAGCCTCTTTGACAATTTAGGAACTCGATGGGTAAGTGACAAAAGTCTCCAACTGAGGTGAGAGATGCCTAAAGGAAACAAACTCAGATATATGATGATGAGTGCAAGTACTACAGCTTTTTTACAACAATAGGTAATTTGAAGTCATCAAGGTAATCAAATTTCAGTGTGTTAATTGAATTACCTGTTTCAAAGTCAATTCTTGAATCATGTGAGTTGATTTTGGGTTTTCTCCTTCTCGAATAAACCTTGGTGATAGGTTTCTCGAGCCAATTGTCCTTGATCTCCAAGGACTGTGTAGAGTTCAAAGGGTAGAGATTGAGAAATATTGTTTTACAATTGAGAAATTAACTACTTCCATATCAAACATAGAACTCTAATGCCGACTTTTACTCTTCAATCAAGATATAACAGAATCACACCTATCGATCTTCTGATTGCTATTCTGAAGTCTATGTTTCATAATGAATGGAAAATCATGTCATGTACTCAGCCTGGAGTATTGAGATTTTCTATTCAAGCATTATTGTTGATTGTGAAAGTTTTCCTTGTTTATCTATCACGATCCCATTATTTTCTCATAAAAATCAACTTTGCAGGATGCAACCATGTTCGAAAGTGTTGGGTTTTCAACTGAAGGATTTGCAGCTATGCTTAATATGAGAAAATTGCATCTCACATAGGTGACTGCTCTTATGCACATTGAGATCTATCAATACCCCGTGGCAATATAAATAGCTTGGACATTCTAATATTGATTTTAGTTTTAGGGATGTTGATGTTCTTATCGATATTTCTTATATTGATTTGTGAAAGAGGAGTGGCATGCTGCCAAAGGGAAGGAAATATAAGATTGGATTCACAAAGACTATGCTATAAACTTATACGGGACAGTACGTATGCACAACTATTTAGTATATTAACACGAACCAATAAATGTTTTTCCTCCTTTAAGCTTTTAGAATATGTGATTTTTTCAAGGAGTTTGCTACATTCCGAAAACCTCTTGCAGATTGACACTAGCATCCTTGTTCTTCTATTGCTCAAAGGACTTCTACGCTCTTCGCTGTACTACTAAATTAGAACATTTTGAAGTTCACAACATTCGAAACACCCCCACTCCCCAGGAGGGGTCTCCCCCATAAGTGGAAAATGACATTAAGAAAAGTCGGTCAAAAATCATTAAAACGACATTAAAAAAAGGAAACTCAAAACCTCAATCTCTCCAAGCTATTTTCTGTGACAAGGTAAAGAAGTTTTTGACTTGCTTCACTAATGTATTCACTAAACATGTATTTAGTAATAAAGAGTAGGATTCTAATCTCCTATAATACTAATACATACAAGTACTTGGGAAGAGAGTGATATTCTAAACCTAAAATTTATTCCAAGGGAAAAATAATCAATTAATTTGGTTAATTAAGTTGATAAATAAAACAATAATCAATAAACACATAATATCATCTTTAATAACAAGTATATGATATCCATTACACGTAAAAAATTCAAAGTTCTATAAAAAGAACTGAAAATTCCTACCGACCCTCATCTCCATTTTATCAACTTCAATTATAGCAAAAACGTCGATAGGTAAAAAAAAAATGGGCACACTAAGGGTCCATGTATCAAAACCGGTATGATTAGCATGTAAAAACCTATTTAGTTATTCCCAAACACAGAGTTGGAATGACATTTTATGTTGAATCATACTAATTAAGGAACATAATTATTGCAACAAAGCAAATACAATTGACCATCAACTTGGATATTCTAATATTGATTTTAGTTTTAGGGATGTTGATGTTCTTATCGATATTTTTTATATTGCTTTGTGAAAGAATGACAACCTCGAAATAGAGACATGGTGCCAAAAAGAAGGAAATATAAGATTGGATTCACAAAGATTATGCTATAAACTTATACGGGATAATTCGTATGCACAACTATTTAGTATATTGACACGGACCAATAAATGTTTTTCTTCCTTTAAGCTTTTAGAATATATGATTTTTTCGAGATTGCTACATTCCAAAAACCTTTTGCAGATTGACACTAGCATCCTTATTCTTCTATTGCTCAAAGGACTTCTACGCTCTTTACTGTAGTTCTACTAAATTAGAACATTTTGAAGTTCATAGCATTCGAAACACCCCCACCCCCCAGGAGGTGTCTCCCCCATAAGTGGAAAATGATATTAAGAAAAGTAAGTCAAAAATCATTAAAACGACATTAAAAAAAGGAAACTCAAAATCCCAAACTCTCCAAGCTATTTTTTGTGACAAGAAGGTAAAGAAGTTTCTGACTTGCTTTATTAATGTGTTCACTATACATGTATTTAATGATATAGAGTAGTAGGATTCAAATATCCTATAATACTAATACATACAAATACTTGTGAGAGAGCGTGATATTCTAAACATAAAATTTATTTCTAATAGAAAAATAAACAATTAATTTGATTAATTAAATTGATAAATAAAACAATAATCAATAAACACACGTAAAAAATTCAAAGTTCTAGAAAATGAACTGGAAATTCCTACAGATCCGCATCACCATTTTATCAAATTCAATTATAGCAAAAACGCCGGTAGGTAAAAAAAAAAAAGGGCACAAAAGGGTCTCTGTGTCAAAAGTGCTATGATTAGCCTGTAAAAACCTATTTAGTTATTCTCAAATACAGAGTTGAAACGACCTATGTTGAATCATACTAATTAAGGAACATAATTACTGCAACAAAGACGACTGACCTTTAGCTATCTCCGTTTCCACAAATGCCAAAACTTTTTTAAAAATTTCAATTGAATATCTGAAATTTTTAGACACTCTTAAAAATATCAATTAAATATACCTAAACTTTTAAAGTCTCAATTGAATACACAAACTTTCAAATTCTCAAAAGTTTCAAATGAATACACCCTTAAAAGTTTGAATTGAATATATCCGTAAATTTATTATGATTTTTCATTTTATATTTTATTGATTTTTTTTGCAAAGATGAACCTACCACTATAAAGCAATAAATTTTTTCAATACTCGTTTAATTTTATGAGAAATTGTCAATTCGTCTTTTAAATAACACAAATTGATGATAGTGAAATACCATAAGATATATTGGAGCGACTACAAATTGAAAATCTTAAAATGACTCTACACGTGTGCCAATTATGGATAAACATATCTAGGGTTCAAATGCTATTAACAGCACTTCGAAGGCTCGCATATGGACCTGGCGTATTCTTCCCGATCACCATTGTGAGTATATATAATCATAATACAACTATAGCTTATATGTTAACAAATAATTAACATATTTTTCTTATATTGTAACTTGAGTTGAATGCATGGTTTGAGAGGACGATGTTAATACAAATGGTCATAGTAAACACCACTATCAATAGAGATGTTGAAATTGTCCGTCGATTTAGGAGAAAATGTAAAAATTCTATTTTGAGAATAGTGGTATCTACTTTAAAAATTGAGTTCATAGATTTTAAAATTTTTCGATTTAATGTTTTCGTAGTTCTTGCAATTATATTTTTATGATTTTGTTTTCTGCATTCTAACAATATTGGAAATAACTCAGTCTCTTAGTGCGCCAACAATTCTTAAACTTGTGACTGAATTATTTTCAATACTGTTGGATTGTAGAAAACAAATCATAGAATTATAAATGCAAGAACTACGAAAATATTAAATCGAAAATTTTTAAAATCAATGAATTCAATATCTAAAATAGATACCACTATTTTCAAAATATAATTTTTACATTTTTCCCTAAATCGATGGCGATTTCAACATCTCTATTGACAGTGGTGTTTACTACGACCCTTGTGTCAACATCGTCCTTTCAAACCATGTATTCAACTCAAGTTTCAATGTAAGAAAAACATATTAAGTATTTGTTAACATATATGCTCTAATTGTATTATGATTATAAACTCAGAATGGTGAACAAGAAGAATGCGTCAGGTCCGTATGCAAGCCTGCGAAGCGCTGTTAATAGCATTTGAACCTTAGATATGTTTCTCCACAATTGACACACGCGTAGAATCATTTTGAGATTTTCAATCGATAATCGCTCCAATATATCTTCCGATATTTCACTATTATCAATTTGTATTATTTAAAAAACGGACTAACAATTTTCATAAATTAAATGAGTATTGAAGAAATTTATTACTTCATAATTGTAGATTCATCTTTCCAAAAAATTCAAAAATCAATAAAATATAAGTTGAAAAATCATAATTAATTCTACGGATATATTCAACTAACAGTCTTAGATGTGTATTCATTTGAGACTTTTAAGAACTTAAAAGTTAAGTATATTTACTTGAGACTTTTAAATATTCTCTAAAAGTTTAGGTACATTCAATTGAGGTTTCTAGAAACTTTTAAAAAGTCTCTAAAAGTTACGGATATTCAATTGAAACTTTCTAAAAAGTTTTGGCATTTGACAGAATAGCTAAAGGTTCTTTGCTTTGCTGCAATAATTCTATTTCTTAACTAGGTTTTATAGGCTAATCATACCACTTTTGACACAAACCCTTAGTGCACCCATTTTTACTTACCTAGTGTTTTTACTACAATTGAACTTGACAAAATGGAGAGGATGATCGATAGTAATTTTTATTTCGTTTTATAGAACTTTGAATTTTTTACATGTAAATAAATTTCATATACTTTTTTTTAAGATGATATTGTGGGTGTGTTCGGTAGAGATTAAAATCGAATTAAAATTGAAAAACTAGCCGTTATTGTTGATCTTTTATTAGACGAATGGGACCCAATAACGACTATATTTTCAATTTTAATTGAATTAAAATCCATACCAAACTAGCCCTGTGTATTTATTGATTATTATTTTATTTGTCAACTTAATTAATCAAGTTAATTGTTTATTTTTCCCTTAAAAGTAAATTTTAGGTTTAGAATATCACATTCTCTTTCCTAAGTACATGTATGCATTAGTATCAAGTGTTATAGGAGATTAGAATCCTACTTTATATCACCAAATACGTGTATACATGTATAGTGAACACATTAATGAAGCAAGTTAAAAATCACTCCATTTGCAATGGAAAAAAGTAGCATTAACTCAAAAAAAAACCTAATAGTCTNGATCGTTAATGGAATCATCATCAAATCTAATTTCTCCATTATTTTCCTATTCGCTACTCTCAATTTCTAGAAAATAATCTTCCTCATCCACCAATTGCAATGTAACCTTATTTTATTGTTTTGTTTGGGCTTAAAATACATTTTTAAATGGATCCTTTTATTTTTTAAGAAAAACCCTTTCTGATTTTTTTTTTATACAATTGAAAAATTAAATTTTAAATCAAGGTGCACGCCTTAGATTTAGAGGCGTGAGCCTCATACTCTTAGCCTAAAAAATACCACCTCAAGGCATACTTCATGCGCCTCATGATGAGACGGGTCTCACTGCCGCCTTTTTAAACCATGCCTAAAAATCTTCATTTGAACGTATGATTGTCTCCATACCCACATATCTATGCAAGATGGAAGGGAAAAGTGGGAATGAACTAATCCTCGTAAAGCATATCATCATGTACTAAGAACCAAAAACTCTTGATGACAAAATGATTAGCACTTATAGGGGATTATACCTTAATCCCAACACACAAAGCACACATGGACTTATAGAAAATCACCCTCCGTGTAAAAATTACATCTACTTGCTGCTACAACTTTTTCACTGTAAGAGAGAAATTGTGGCAAGGGTCTCGTGCCTCTCCCATCATAAAAAAAGCCTCCCCATAAAATCCATTTTGTATACTAGATGACTTATATTGCATGTATTTCAATCCATGGTTGAGGGCACAAGTGATCAATATGATTATAGACTAGTACAACAAATACGTATGGATCAACATCAAATCCTTAAAACGAGTATTAGTTAGCAAGTGCCATTGCTAGAGTCAAACTTACACAAGATGTAGGATAGAACACATAATGCTAGGTGGAGAAAGTATAGCACAAATTTAACATTAACTCCACAAATTCAAACTTAACATATACATATTGATGAAAGAAGTTTGAACATGTGATCATGTATATATGGGTGGTGCAAATTCTGCATAAAGCATTGAAAGATGTGTCATTTTGCCTGACCAATTTTATATCATCTTTTTCTACAAAGCAAATATGGTCAAATTTGTGGCATACTGAAATTCACAGCAGAAATTCTTGTTCAGATCAATGGTGGCACTTAGCAAGAACAAATAAACTGGAACTAGAGACACCAATGTTTCTGAATCTGACAAGTCCTTTGATCACAAAAATTGATCCGATGATTCATTAGTCAACTACATACGTCAAAGGAACAAAATGAGAACTCAAAAGCCATATCAATGATCAAGGAGGAACAGAAGGGTACAACGAAAGAGCCTATGATAAGATGACTTCAGTGGAAGATGAAAACCAGTTTGTTATGCCTATATCTAATAAGTGAAAACCAAGCAAAACATATGATGATATGACAGATCTCGTAGTACTTTTTGCCTGATTAAAAAATCCTATAGATATTGAAAAGCTTGAAAACCATAGACATTTTCTTATGCTGGAAAAGGATCTCTTCCTAAAAGGGTAAAAAGGATTTATAAAAGAAAAACATTACAAGTTGGCCAACTAGGATACTTACTGGAAGGGCCAGGCGCTTAACTTTAGCTGCCCCTTGAACCCAGGCTACGGGTTCAGCAACAGAAAGAGCAGTCCAAAAGAGGCCAGAGTAAATAACAAGTGCAGAAGTTAAATGAGCTGCAAGGCGATAAGGACTCACTCTTGGTTCAGTAAACTCAGATTTGGGTTTCCTAAGAGAAGGATAAAGAAAACATAATAACATTAAACAGCCCTTCATCCAAACCAGATTAACATCATATAATATGTAATACTAGTCACTTGTTACCTCTAGACCACTTTTAACCATCCACCAGCCAATTAGTCCTTGCCCGGCAACAAATGCAAATAGCCCGCAGAGCCTAAATCCCAGTCGAGGCGTAATGTATCCTTTCCGAAGAAAGTAAGAAAATGGTAGGGCAAACATAATAACGAGTACCCTTCCCCACATACGATGGGCATACTCCATCCAAATTTTTATAAAGTATATTACTACAGATTAACAGATATAAGCAGATATAAGAACGGAACTAAGAAAGAAAAACCTGGAAGTGGTTGATGAGTTCTTCACCTTTATCGACGTAGAAACCGTTGAACTCGGCTGCTTGCTTCCAATTCGCCAACGTCAGAAATAATAAAAATTAAAGAGCCAAACTTCCAAAGTGAAAGAGGTGCTCGGCTGCTCATGCTTGCTTCCAATTCCAGAAATGTGGCAAGTGGTAAGGGTTTTTAATTAGGTGGGCTAATGGGCTTGGGAATTGGGATGGAAAAAAGGGGATAAATTGCAATCACAAATATTAGATTAAAACTTGATCCATTTAACTTTTAAGCTGGGCCAGTGGTTATATATTGAAGAGTGAATTACATCTAGCCCCGTTTTTAAAGTTTACACTTCATTAATCAGATATTAAGTTTAGTTTTCTAAAAATGAGGTTATAATTTTTTATTTATTCATTACTGAATATATTGTTAATAATTAACCACTAATAAAAATTAGTTGTCGTAAATGTTTGTAAGAAAGAGAAAAACTTTAAAATCAAAATTCATTCTCTAATATTCCATTTCCGGTCACAAAGAAACTGACTGGCGACTACCATTCTTCAACCAAAATTACCACCTTCGTTTGAGAGATTTCCTCATTTTTCAACCTTTATCACCGGTGTTTTTGCTGAAGCTCTCCTCCCTACGTCATTCATTCAAACACCTTATCTTGTAGTTCAATAATTTATTGAGCCTTAACTCCTTAAAAACCCAAATCAAAAATGATGTTAACAAGGAGTATAGATCGAAAATCCCATTTGGGTGGATGGAGGTCTGTATCTATCAATGCAGGTGGGTGTACACATCGCCGATCTGTAGTTGCTACAACTCTGGTAGCGGTCGGATCCAGATCAATGTGTATAGAGAGGTGTGACGTGGTGGTGGTGGAGGTGTCGCGTTGGTGTTGATGGTGGAGGTAGCTATGCGATTCGTGTTTATTTCATGGTAGTGCGTGGTTAATGGTGAATGACAGTGTGTTGCATGATGGTGGTGATTTTGCAGTGGCGGTGGTTAGATATACTTTTCGGTGGTTAGATCTGATTTGCGGTGGTTAGATCTACTTTTCGTCGCTCTTCTTCTCCTCTCTTCTCTCTCCTCCCCTTCTTATGTTTGCTGTGGAAATGGATTTATGGCAGTGGCAGTGGCAGTGGAGGATCTATGGTGGATATGTTTTGGTCTCTTTTTGTTATTATTGTGGCAGTGGTTGTGGTGATTTTGTGGCGGGGTGAATGGTGGTAGTGGTGGTTTTTTTGGTGTTGCGGTGTAAACGGCGATTGGTGTGGTTACTTTTTGTTGTTATTGTGGCGGTGGTTGTGGTTGTATTGTGACGGGGCGACGGTGGTGGTTTGGGTGATGTTGTGGCGAGTGCGAGGTGGGGTAGTATTTGTGACCAATTATTTAGTTGATTTAATAATGGTGGAGGATTAGGACGAGGGCGGGGTGTTTTGGTGTATGTGACCGACATTTTGGTTCATTATGACTCATTATTAATCCGTGACCTTAAATTTCGATAATTTGTGCCCAAGAAATTTGGAAATACGTGACCTATTGATAAATCGTGATCTATAATTTTTTGATCCGTGACCATGAATTAAATCGTGACGCATAAAATTTTTAATTTGTGAGCTCAAAATAATTTGTGAACAATTAATTTGATTTTTTGTGACCGTAAAATAAGTCGTGTAACTAATAAATTTTGTGATTTGTGATCGATGAACGAATTGTGAATTTTTAATTTTTAATTTGTGACCGATGAACGAACTGTAACCTATAAAAATTTTAAATTGTAACTAAATTACATAGATTTTGTGACGCAGGAGGGAGGGAGGGATATAATGGCGACCTCGAAATTTCAAGCTCTGTGGAATCACCCTGCTGGCCCTAAAACTATTCATTTATGGGCGCCAACATTCAAGTGGGGCATTAGCATAGCCAATATTGCCGACTCCACTAAACCACCTGAGAAAGTTTCGTATCCACAACAGATAGCTGTTACTGCCACTGGAGTTATCTGGTCACGCTACAGCACTGTGATTACTCCTAAAAACTGGAACCTTTTAAGTGTGAATGTTGCAATGGCTGCTACTGGCATCTACCAACTTACACGAAAAATTCGGCACGACTACTTTAGTGAAGAACAAGCTGCAGTGGCTAAAGAATGATGATGAAACTCCTCTTTTGATGCCCCCAGTATGTCCCGAGTAGGCTACATGTCACTTTGAGCATGCCTTAAACGTTATCTACCTTTTTTTTTCCCTGCCATTTCCATTCACATTATCAACATTTGTAACTGCTTATCTTGAATAAGAGAATGTCTTCATGATAGTGATAATATGAATATTCTAATTTAATCAATACCAATTGAACGTTATGTCCTTAAAAAAAAAAAAAAAAATTACATAGATTTTGTGACATTTATATATTTATTA
>CAIGRQ010300078.1:0-13956 GCA_903798375.1 Fraxinus sp. D2006-0159
ATATTTAAAGATGATGTAAGAAGTTTTGAAGAATCGGCTAAAAATTCGAAATTCAACTTAAAGTACATCTAATACAATTAACGGGTTCTTGCTAATTTACTGATGTTTATACGAGTTTTTGTTGTTGACAGTTCTTATATTTTACCCGCATTCATTAGCGATCTTTATCACCATGGTGGTTATGTTTGTTTAATATCACAAGTAAAACTGCTTTATGAGAACTCAACTTTTTGACTTTCATTCTTGGTGTTCACATGAATCACCCATAGCAACCCCCCTTCCCCTTGTGTTTGTAAAAAGAGCATATGCATATGATCTTTTTCTTCTGTCATAGCTATTTGTAAACAACAAAGTTGTATTTGTGTTTTGTGATGATTAAGCTTGGGTGTTGTACTATGTACAGAAGAATCCATTTTTTGTGTTCCTAAAAGAAGCATATACATATACACTTTTCTAGTGTTATGACTATTTGTGACTAATGTAGTTTATCCCTTTCTCCATTCCTTAGCAATTAGATAGTAGAGTCATTTTCGATGTTGTTTCCCTTCAAAATTGTAGCAGATCAGTGAAGCAATTGTTTGATGTTGGAAAAAGGGGAAAACATGATGTATTTTAGTCACAGTTGGGTTGTTTGATGTTGGAAAAAGGGGATAGCATGATGTATTTTAGTCACAGTTGGGCATGATACCTCCTCTATTAAGCATTTTGACATGAAAATATGAAGATATTTAGATTTTGTCAACTTTTTTGAATATTTGTAACTTTTCTCTATAGATGATGTATGACCAAGAGTTTGAGGCAGACGGTTGAAACAACTACGATTAAAGCTCTTGAAATTTTGGAGTTCATACAATCAAAAGGCTCAACTATGTCTTCTCCACTGCAAAAACTTATGGAATTACGATTGTGGCACTTGCTTAAAATCATAGAATGGGGTAATACTTAAAACTCTTAATTGATATGAAAAATAGTTGATGCCTTCCTGGGGTGTCAACACACAAAGACCTAATTGAAAGAGTGTGTTTGGTTGGGAATATTGAGGAATCCTATAGTTGGATGAGATGAGCAAGTCAGGTTACACTCACAATGTTACATATAACTGTTTCCTAAAGGTTCATTTATGACTTGAATTTGATGCCAAGTGCAAAAACTTATAATATGTTGATTGTAATTGCAACGGTCCAAATCTAGAAGTGTAATCATTTAATTATCTTAAAATCATGATGCGAAAAAATGATTAAAAATGATTTAAATAGTTGCCACTCAATTTTATTATTATTATTTTTAGAATATTGATCACTTTTTGAATGTTTGTCACTTTACTGAAATAGCTTTCAAATTCAAGTTAATATGTTATTATGTTAGTTGATAGAAGTGAAACATAATTATAAAGAAACAACACGTAAAAAGAAAATTAAACATCCTCCGAATCACTTTTAAGGTTTTGATTGATGTTAAATATTATTTGTCAATTTTAGAGTGCTTGTCACTTTTTTTTTTTTAGTTTTTATCACTTTTTTAATTTATGTCACTTTATTGAACTAATTTCAAGGTTTTGATTGGTGTTCACTTTTGAATTTTTTTCTATTTTTTTTGAATTTCTATCACTTTTTTTTAGTGAGTATTTGCGACTTTTTTAGTGTTGTCATTTTTTTTAAAAAATTTGTTACTTTTTTTTAGCGGTGTCACTTTTGTGAAACTTTTATAACTTTATTTATTGTTTGTTACCTATTTTGAATTTTTGTCACTTTTTTTGAAATTTCGTAACTTCTTTTATTGCTCGTTAGTTTGTTTTTTGTTTTTTTTTTTTCCACTTTTTTAAGTGACAAACATCACTTTTTGACTTGAGAATGTTTGGCATTTTGACTTAAAAATATTTTCTTTGATTGGTGTTTTGTCAGGGAACTAATTTAAAGATGCTTTGTGGTGAACAAAGAAAGATGAGGGATAGTGGTCGTGTCACTTTTTATTTTATTACTCTATTGAATTTATTCTAATGTTTTAATTGATTTTTTTGTCACTTTTCTAAATTTTTGTAGTGTCTGTCATTTTTTTGAATTTTTGTTATTTTTTTAGAGTTTGTCATTTTTTTTAGAGAATTTCTGTTACTCTTTTTTAGTGTCAATCACTTTTTTTTAGTGTTTGTCACTTCTTTTTTGAAAGTTTGTTACATGTTTTAATGTTAGTCATTTTTCTGTCACTTTTTTTGAAATTTTTGTTACTTTTTTTAATAAAAAACATCACTTTTTAATTAAAGTATAATAAAAATATAACACTTAACTTAAAAAAGGGATATTGTGTCAAAATTTACACACTACTCTCTCTCTCTCTCTCTCTCTCTCTCTCTCTCTCTCTCTCTCTCTCTATATATATATATATATTAAAAGCGGCACTTAATTTCACAAAGTGTTTTTTTACTTTCAAATACATTTTATATGATTTTTCAAAAGAACTTTAATTTTAGAAGTATTTTTGTAAGTTGTCCATAAAATTATGTGTCATTGAAGCGGACCATTCCAAATTTGCTAACAATAACAATAGGCATAAACGTATTTTAAGGTAGTGTTTGACACCCATTTTAATGGGAATAGAAATTTTGGAATAATGATTGATAGGAGAATGTTTGGTGGAAAAGTGATGAAAAATATTAGATTTGTGTATAATATTATTTTATTTGGAGAATGTGTAGTTGAAATGAATAAAGAGAAATAAAATGGGTGCCAAACAAGGGCTAAAATAGAATTCTTGGAATGGTCAAGTTAAAGAAGCTCACTTTAATGTTTTTTATTTAATGACACCACACGTTTTAATAAGTGCACTTCGTTTCAATTACAAAAACGTTGATAATCTTTGCACACTGTCACATTGATGTCTTCAATTTTTTTACCGAGTTTTTTTGTCTCCAACTTTCTATTAATTAGTACATCTTGTCTCTTATGACGATTTTGTCCAAAAATTCAATGCGAATTGAGTAATAAGATATATACAAATTCGTAACTATATATTTGTCCCATATTTTAAGTGTGCTAACAGAATTTTTGTAAAGTAGCCATTAGATACAATATGTGCCAATTAATAGAAGATTAAATATAAAATTGAGATGAAAAATGTTAAACATAAATGTGACGATGAATAAAGGTCAAGAGCATTTATTATAATTAGAATATTGCGCATATATAAACAAAATGGATTATAAATATGTTGACGTCGAAAATTGTATAACCAAAATTCAAGCTAACTTCAAGTGTAAATAAGAATTTTTATTGATAATTACTTACAAACTATAAGTGTTTTTATCAAAGTAGATATTTGAAATATGAAACTGTTGGACTTCTTTTTTTTTTTCCCTTTACTTTTTCCCTAAGGATACTGTCCTCCTTTTTATAGGAAAGAATGGACATGTATCTTTCATATTCCTATCTTGTCAACAACAGTACCTGCTGGGAACCTGTGCCAATGGTTTAAGTCCTAATTGGTTGCTATCAAATCAACATACAATACCGAACTGGGAAGGTACGCCAATGGCATATTCCCATTGGTTACTGAGGTCGGCTCCTTCAGGCTATCATGAAGCCGACCTTAAATGAGATCCCCAGTAATTAATGAACTGACTAGAGAACGAAACTATAGCATATGATTGGTGAAATTGGTGGACGCTGACGTAAATTCTTCTAAATGTCATTAATTAATTGAATATTTTGACAGTGTGTAAGGAATCTACAATCATTATGTCCCTTCATACCACGACGATTGTAAGTACGAGTTGACCTTGCAGATCCGACCTTATTTTAGCACGAGCTAAGTGCATATAACAGTTACCCCCCAGGTCAGTGCTCACTTCGTTGACGGACTGACCTTGAACATGGTTAGCTCGTTTTTTTACATTCACCATTATTACAGCAATGAATGGCTTGGACAGGTGTCACAGTCTGTTTTGGTGAGCTGTCACACATCTTTAGTAACTTCTTTTGGAAGCTTTCATCGAAACGAAGTCGTTTTGAAGTGGTGAAATCTAACCATTTATTTTCCCTCCATTTTTTTATCCAACGGTCCAGATTCTGCCCTTTCATCTCCCGTCTCTTTAAATATGGATTTTCCTTTATTTTTCACACTTTTTGGCTCTCAAATTTTCTTTCAAAGAAGTCAAAAAATTTTCTTCAAATTTCCATTAAGTTTTCATTTATTTTCTGAGGATGGTCCATTCTCAGGTATTTCCTTTAACAAAAAATACCTTTCTTTTTATTGCATTTTTACCTCAGTCATTTGTATGAGTTTGAATGAATCTAGGGTTATTCCTGGGATAACCAACAGGAAGAAGTAGTATCCTCCACATCCACATCTTCTGCGAGTTCGGACTGTCAATAGATAATTGACTCTAATCCTAATCTCTACTATTTAACAAGAAGATTTAGGTCATCCTAGAAATATGGAACAAAATACTAAGAGGGAAAAAGTCAGGTCTCATGAGAGGGATGAGGGAAGTTCATATGAGTGGGGAGCGGATTCATATAGATCAGTGGTGACGGGAGATATGCTGGCGAGTTTAAGGGCAAAATATAGTATTCCTAGCTCGGTAGAGTTAGTGATCCCCACCTCGTTTGATAGAGCTAGCACTCCACTAGTAGGATGTGTAGCTTTAGATTATATCATCCTGAATGTTGGGGTAAGACTTTCCTTCCCTAGAATATCCGTAAGTTTCTTTCTTCTTGGGAAATAACTCATATCCAGTTGTGCCCTAATGGTTGGAGAACAGTAGTTGCCACATTAATTCTATGGAGTAATTTAGGTTATCCTGAAATGAGTGAAGTGCAATTTAACTCCATTTTCACCTTTAAGGAGGATGAGAAGAACAATGGCTGTTGGTATGCCAGTTTTAGGCCTAAGACGTGTGGTCCTTTAGTATTAGATACTATCTCCTCAATAAAGAAATGGAAATGAGAGTTCTTTTATGTTTTTGGAGAGTGGTAGTTCCACATTGCCAAGGTGAATAGGGAGGACGCAATTCCTACTCTCTATCACCCATTATGTAAATGATTACAACCTTTGTATTTTTCTGCACTTGTTACATAAGCATATACTTAACTTATTTGGCTTTACCTGTAGACTACAAGAAGACAACCTTGACCTCGATAATTCAAGAACGTTATGACGTTATAAGAGCTCTTCCCAAGAAACAGAGGTCCCGCAAGTTCGTAATATATGATTCCAACCTTTTCCAAGAGGAGTTGATCCAATCTCTCCCTCCCACCTCAACTTTAGGTAGGGCTCCTACTCCTATCCTAACTTCTTCCAGCAAGTATTTCAATTAGTATTTGTTGAGTGCAGAACTAATATGAACTAATATATATCCATTGTTTCTTTTGTTTTAGATCAAGATCAAGAGATGTTGAGATACAAAGTAGCAAAAGCAGTAGCTGCTACCAAATTGGGATCAACCATTTGAAGTAATGTGTGATGCCAGTGATTATGCAGTAGGAGAAGTTTTGGGACAATGATGTGAATTTTTTTTTTCGGGCAATTCACTATGCTAGCAAAACCTTGAATAGAGCTCAATTGAACTACATCACAATAGAGAAAAAGATGTTAGCAGTTGTCTTTGCCTATGACAAATTCAGGTCTTATCTAATTGGCACCAAAGTTTTCATCTACACGGATCATGCAGCGATTCGATATCTATTTGAAAAGAAGGATGCTAAGCCTCGCTTAATTCGGTGGGTTTTGTTGTTACAAGAATTTGATGTGGAAATTCGGGATAAGAAAGGCAATGAGAATGTGGTTGCTGATCATCTTTCAAGGTTGGAAAATGAAGAGGTGATAGATAACACTCAGATTCAAGAATCTTTTCCTGACGAGCTTCTGTTAGCACTTTCATCAAAAATCCCGTAGTATGCTATTTTATAAACTACTTGGCTTGTGGAAAGATGCTACCTGACTTGAATTCTCACCAAATGAAGAAATTCTTGCATGATGGCAAGTCATACCTATGGGATGATCCGCTTCTATTCAGAAAATGCACAGATATGATGATTATGAGGTATGTCGCGGTGGAGGAAACAAAATCGATTATGGAGCATTATCATTCCTCACATTATGGGGGTCACTTCGGGCCTACATGTCTTACTTCTAAGGTATTACAGTCAGGATTCTATTGGCCAACTCTTTTCAAGGACTGTTACACTTTTGTGAAGACATGTGATC
The DNA here is from genome assembly GCA_903798375.1 of Fraxinus sp. D2006-0159. NCBI lineage: Eukaryota > Viridiplantae > Streptophyta > Magnoliopsida > Lamiales > Oleaceae > Fraxinus > Fraxinus sp. D2006-0159. Next base: position 6,199 of record CAIGRQ010300078.1, read on the forward strand.
GTTGTCAACGTACTGGAAATATCTCAAGTCGTCACAAGTTTCCATTATCCAATATGCTCGAAGTGGAATTATTTGATGTGTGGGGTATAGACTTCATAGGTCCGTTTTCACCGTCCTTTGGCCAGATATATATCCTTCTTACAGTCGACTATGTCTCCAAATGGGTTGAGGCCATCGCTACACCAACAAATGATGCAAATGTAGTTTTGACGTTTCTGCAGAAAAACATCTTCATGCAGTTTGGTACGCCTAGGGCAATAGTAAGTTATAAAGGTACACATTTCTGTAACAAACATATCAATTCCCTTTTGGCTAAATATAATGTTAGGCACAAACTAGAACTTGGTTATCATCCCTAATCCAATGGACAAGCAGAAGTCTCCAACTGGGAGATTAAACAAATTTTGGAGAAAACTGTGAACACCAACAGCAAGGATTGGGCTCATAAACTCGACGAACCACTATGGGCATATCGAACAACTTTCAAAATGCCAATTGGAATGTCACCTTACCGTTTAGTAATTGGGAAAGCATGTTACCTACCAGTCCAATTGGAGCATCAAGCCTATTGGGCTATAAAGAAATTGAACATGGATATGACATTAGCGGGTGTACAAGGCTTCTTCCAACTTGACAAGCTTGATGAATTTTGGAATGAAGCACGTGAAAATGTGAAAATATACAAGGAGCGAACAAAGTCGTGGTACAATAAAAGGATCTTAAGAAGGAAATTCAAACCAGGAGAACGGGTTCTTCTGTTCAATTCTCACTTAAAATTTTTTCCAGGCAAGCTGAGATCACGGTGGTCGGGACCATTTGTAGTCAATAAGGTGTTCCCATTTGGTTAAGTGGAATTAATAAGCAAGGATGGATCCATATTTAAGGTGAATGGTCAACGACTTAAACATTACTATAGTGAAGAAGATTAGGATGTGGAAGAAATTACCCTTGGAGAGTCAACTTAGATCCACATCTTCATCAAGCTAATGACGTTAAAGAAGCGTTTCTTCGGATGCAACCCAAGTTCTATACCTTTATTTTAGTTTTATGTTCATTCGATAGGATTCCATTTTGATTATGTTAGTAATGTTTTTTTTTTGTTTTTCAAGGTACATTCCCAAGTGCGGAGCATCGAACTTAGATGACTATAGGGACGGGCCACGATGGAGATTGCAGGTAAAAAAGAATATTTGATTTTTTTTATAGTCAGCCGAGCGCTGCGGCGCCCTTTTAAAAAAAGCATTTTTTTACAGGCGAGCGCTGCGGCACCCACAATAGATGTTGCGGCGCATGTCACATAAAAAACGTGGGGAAACCCCCTTTCACCCTCTTTTATTTTCTTTCTTTCATCTCTCCTCTCTATCCCTTCCATTCTCCCATCCCCATTAGTCCTCTCTTCTTTTCCTTCTCAATTTTTTCTCTTCCCCTTCTTTTGTTGTCCTCTCTTTCTCTTTTCTTCCTCCCCCACTACCTACACAATTATTTTTGGAGCCCTAATTTATTTTCCTTTACCCTTCTTTCCCTTTTCTTAATAACTCCTTCCATGGCCAGTTCTTGCACTTTTGTTGGTGAATTTGGTAAGTACTTGGATGTTTGAGGGTGTAGTTTCATATGGGTTTCGGTGAATTGCGGGTTTAATGTTTGGTGTTTTCATGGGGATAGTGCATACAAGGTGTAAGAGAAATTGCCGGAGTGACTTTTTGTGTGCTATTGTGGTATTTTCCTCTGGTTTATTGAAGTTGTGGTTTTGGCTTGGGTGTTCGGTGTCGTCTAACTTGGTAGCAGAGGACAACTTAGGCTTCAATTAGTTGGTATATTTTGGCTTGCCTTTAATATTTTTAGATGCTTTTGTGGCTTACACAACATGCCTCCCCGGAAGAAATCTAAAACTACATCATCCTCGTCTACCACTTCTTATGATCGGCGGTGTTTTGTGAGTTTTGAGGCGAAAAAGCATTTTAAACAGATGGTGATCTATCGGAACAGCATTCTAGAGCGAGGTTTTTAACACTTATTGCCCGAGAAAATACAAAGTCTGTGGTGGGAAAAGTTTGCTAAGCAACCAAGAGCTGCATCTATACCTTTAGTGAAAGAGTTTTATGTAAATACGAAGGAGCACAAGAACTTCAAGGTAATTGTTCGGGGTCATTGGATCCGGTTTGATAGTGCTTCCATCAATTCCTTCTAGCGTACACGGGATATTCCAAATGATGACTACTCAAGGTTGCATGATGAGGGGATTGACCCAGCGGTATTAATTCAGATGCTTACTCGCAACAGTACCGAATGGAAACAGAATGCAAGTGGGGTGGCTAATTCTCCCACCTTCGGCCTGCCGAGTAATTGTAAAGTTTGGCATCACTTTATCTCCGCCAAACTGGTTCCAAGCAGCAACCTTACTGAGGTAATGAAGGAAAGGGCTTTATTAAATTATGATATTCAACAGGGATATTCTTTCGACGTTGGGAAGATTATTCAGAACAGAATCCTGCGCATCTTAGCTGGTGGAACTTGGGACATCCTTCCTTGATCCATGATCTTTGTACACTAGGAGGTGTTACGGCGTGTGAATCTGAGAAGTGCTACACCCTCGGCCAGCACTCACGTGGGATTTTTGGGACAAGCTCGTAGGGCATCAGGATAGGCCTAGCTCTTCTCAGTTTTCTCATCAGGCACCACCGCTCCTACCACCTCCTCAAGCTGGTGATACTACTAGGAAAATACTTCGACGACTTGAGGTGGTGGACTTCCGAATGACACCCATTAGCAGGAATGAATACAGGGGCGAGTGGATCAGTTGTAGTAATCTATTTATGCCCAGTTTCAATATCAGAATGCTTGCCTTGAGGTCATGGCGTCTGCCCATCCTAATCTTATATTCTTGCTACCACTGTCGTTTCCATCTCATTTCTAACATCCTACTCCACCGAACGCCAACGAGGATAATTGATGTTTTCACTAAGGTACCCTTCCCTTTTATTTTATTTTCTTTCCCATTGGGGACAATGTGCTTGCTTTTTAACAGTTTATTTACTTGTGTGTGTGTTTAATTTATTTGTATTAGTGTGACTTGTGTGGAAAAAAAATTGCCTGCCTGTGTGGGTTGGATAATTTTGTTGGCAATGATGTGTGTGTGTGTGTGTGTAAACATGGATTGTTTGTGAATTATGAATAATTCATGTGCTTGAGTGGAAGTCTACCTCATCTTTGTAGAAAATTGTAACATAAATGCACGTGAATTGAATATGGCATTGGACAAGAATAAGTTGATTCATAAATGATATAGGTTGAATTAACAACTTTAGAAGCTCAATCCAGATAACCTATAACATTACCATACCTTTAAACCAAATTTAGGAGATTTGGGTGGTGAGCCGTTGTAGGGAAACGTGGAGATAAATGTGGATTCCATGTACGATAAAGTTTTGTGGATTGTATGAGACCATTAGGATGAAGATTTGGTGAAAGCCGTAAGTTAGGGGTTGATTTTCGAGAATAAGTGTTTTATAAGGGGCATTGTACCAATCACTGCATAAAAAAAAATGGTTGTGATGCCACTTTAAAGGATCCCTATGAGGACAATATTAACAATCTCATTGTGAAACGTCTCTTTGTAGCCTTTATAAATCAAGTGATTAAGCCTGCAAATGTTTAAAATCTGGTGCCCTAAAGTAGTCATTTAGAAAGCTTAAGAGAAAGACGTCCGTACATAGGATCCGTAAAAATATATATCTGAAAAAGCGGGTGCATGAAAAAAAGACGTACTACATGCCTTGATTAAACCCCAAACACTTATTTTAGAAGAATTAACTTTTGATAAGGGGTTAATGACTTAATTTAGTCTTGAAGATTGATGCAATCAAAAGAATAAGGAGAATTCTCATTTGTTGATATGTGAACTACAATCAATAACATCTACCAAGACGAAAGAGGGTAATGAGTAGTGACTTAATATCCAATCTTAGATTACGCCCTGGGAAAAAGAGTGAAAAGAAATTAAGTTTGGGGGTGTATGAATCCCACGAGTGGAGGAACGAAATAATTGACTCGTAGGGTTACGAATTGAATTGACTTATAATTGCACAGTGCTGTATTTGATTCATCACAAACACATTCTGCATTGGAAAGGCAAGAATTTGACTGTTGTACTATAACTTTGAAGTGATTCATGAATTCGATATTACATTTTCAATGCGGAGCCATAAAAACAAGCTATCTAGCCAAATATGTATTCGAATCTTTTGGTAGTGTGTTTAATTTGTGGGTTTGTAAGTCTTATTTGTTTATTGTTTTGTGTTTTGCTTGAGGACAAGCAAAGAATTAAGTTTGGGGATGTTTGATGAGTGTAAATCACTAATTAAATTAAAAAATTTCGACTTGTTCTTTAGCACTTTTGAACGTTTTGATGTGTTTCTTCATGTTCTTTTGTAAGTTAGATGCATAGAAAAAAAATAGCAAATTTTGAAGCTTGAGATGGTGCCACATGTGATCATAAAATTGAACTTGAAAAGGAGATTAAACAAGAAAAAAAATGAAGTAAAAAAGAGGTGAAGACGGACTAAGGGCAGAGACTTGGGAACCACGATACCACAACGCCCAAGAAACACAAAAAAATCGATAGAGAGTTGGGTGCTGCGATGCTAGCTCCTGGGCACCGCGCTCAAAAGAAGAGGCAGAAGTGCGGCACCAGGGCGCTGGTCCTGGACGCCGCGATGCCGCATCCCGAGAAAAAAAAAACTCAGTTTTCTTTATTTTTTTCGGCCCAACCCACCTCCAATCCGTGTTGAATTTTTTAAGAGACTATAAGTACAAGTTGGAAGACCTAATCGAGGAGGAGAAAATGGCTTAGAAGAGGAGAAAAATGAGCAATTATCAAGAAGACAATTCATCAACGAATTGGAGAAGAAATCAAGCGGCAAAACAATTTTTATCATTCTTTTCTTCTCCATATTCTTTACTTTAGCATTTGATATGTTGTTTTTAGTAGTCATGAACTAATTTCCATATCTAGGGGTGGATGTAACTAAACTTGATACATGTTTGGCTTCTTTTGTGGTTAATTCATTTGGTTTTTCCGTTAATTTATTTGTGTTAATTCTTGCGCATTGCTTAAATGATTTGATGCTTTAAATTTCGATACTGGAAAGAGAAAAATTTAGGCGTGATCTAAAAATAACACAAACTAGGAAATTATAGATTTCGAGAGAAAGTATAATTCATTTGAGGTTTATTTCATCTAAGAATCATGCGCAAATAATTTCTATAGCATCAATTCGAAATAGAGATATTGGAATTAAAATATAAAAATAGGTTCTATTTAGCACTCGAGATAGGGAATAGAATTTAACTTATGATTCTTGCCTATAAATTTAGGAAAAAACGATAGAAGTAACTATAGAAGTTGAAAAACATTGTTGATAGTGAGGTGAGATCCATCTCTAGGCTTTCTCGAATTGATAATTCTCCTATAAGTTGTTTTCATTTTATTTGAATTATTACACGTTCATATTATTTTAGGATAAAAATATTGAACTGAAATTTGATTCGTCTAGATAAAGTAAAGGCCGAAATAATTATAGTACTTGGTAGGAATTAAATTACAATCCTTGTGGGTTCGACACTTGACTTAACTACTATATTTCAAAACTTGAACCGTACACTTGCGGCATAAATCATGGTATAGAAAAATGCGTGACATTTAGCTCCACATCCATAGATCTATCTTGTATATGATATCTGTGGCACACAAGGTAGTTCGCTCAAGCTAAATTTTTTTTTAGACTCGTACTGCTTTTCTTTTCTCAAGTCAAGGCCCAAGTGGATAAAATACTTGAGGTGAAGAACCAAGTCTTAGGCCTATTTGAAAATATGGAGGCTAAGAGGGCGAGGTTCATAGAGAAGGAGAAGGATTATGAAAATTGCCTTAATAAGATAGTGGAGCTAGAGGAAAAATCAGCCTTGGAATTGAGGCTTATAGACGACAACAAGGCCCTACAAATTTAGGGGGAGAATGCTCCTTAATGAGCATCCAATGAGAAAAAAAAGGCTGAAGAAGAGAAAACACGAGCTGATGAGGCGCGAGCTCAAGCAGATGAAGCTATAAGAAGGGCTGAAGAAGCCACTAAAAAAGGCCAAAGAAGCTGATGCTAAAGCTTCTAAGATAGTGGAAGTTTGGATAGCCCTTTCTGAGTTTGATGCTTTTGCTCAGGATGCCTATAGTGTGGCCTTGGAAGAGCTTGTGAAGCATATTGGCAGGGAGAGGCCAGATTTTGACACGGTGTTCTTACTGGAGGAGCAGAAGAAGGAGCTCCAAAGATTGTTTGAAGTAGTTGGAGTTCGCATCACCCCTGCTAATGAAGGCCTTGAAGATGATGTCCAAGCTCTACAAGATCCACCTCTTCCCTAGGATTTACTTAATGTTTTTTGTCAAACATTGTTTTTGTCTAACATTGCTAAATGAATGACGTCCAAGCTCTTATTTTATTTTATTAATGAATGAATGTTAGTTCATCTTTATTTTGCGCAAACTGTTTTTGCTTTCGTAATAGAAATTTGTCTAAGTGTTGTAGCATGATAATAGTGCAATTATCACGTCTTTCATTCACTAATAATTTTATTTACATGATTTATTGGAGCCTAAATGTTCTAAGTACACTTGTATTTTGGTTTAGGTTGCAAATCGACGAGTATGGTGGAAAGTAGAAGAAATGAGTGAAAATGACCAAAATGGAGGAAAGTGATGATTTAGGGACTAGAGTGCAAATGTTCTAAACTTTTTTCTAACCTTGTGATGAAGATTTAAGAGTGTTAGAGGTCAATTGGATGAAAAAAGGAGTCAAATGGATGAAATATAGCAAAGACATTATTACATATCAACTTTCAAGCTAAAAAGTTTTCACTGGTTTTCAGCCTCATATTGAGACCAGTTTTTGACATAGAAAACGATTTAACTAGAAGATGGTATCTGAAGCAGAGTTTTAGTCGTTTGAGTTAGCTTTCTATCGCATTTCCAATCGTCTCAATCGGACATCGGTAATGAACGTTACGATCAAAATACAGATGGTTGTCTAGTTGGCCGCCCGACCCTAAACTTCTACTACAGAAACCAAATTTTATGCATGGGCGGCCACCCGACTTTCTACTGGGCGCCCGTCTAGGCTAAATTGGGGAAAAAATTTCTAGTTTTCTTAATTTATGTCAACCACTTATAGTAACTTATTGTGTCACGACTTCTCAACCCTAAAAAGACCCCAGAACGTCCCAGAACGCCAATTCTTCATTATTTTTCATTCTTCCATTGATTTTGACTCAAGAAATCCATGAAGAACTAAAACCTTGGTGAAGCTAAGGAGGAACTCTTTCCGAATTGGTGATTTCACATTTATTATTCACATATTTTTATATTTTCTTGTTGAACAACTCTAGAATTTATACTTTATTTCCATGAATTTGTAATGAGATTGCTTTAACTTTTATTAAAGGGTAATTAGCGCAAAACGTCCTTACCTTTACACAATTTTGTGCAAAACGTCGCTACCTTTCGTTTTTTGGTGCAGAACGTCCTTATCTTTTCAATTTTTGGCGCAAAACGTCATTTTTGACCATTTTACCGTTCTATTGAAATAAAATAAGCACAAAAGAAAAGAAAATTAAAGAATAATTTTCAATCTTATTCCTAAACTTCCAAAAAATGCAAATCAATCCAAGACTTATAAAAATATTAAAAAGAAGGGAGCGCAAAATGTCCCTACCTTTACA
>CAIGRQ010300081.1:0-15236 GCA_903798375.1 Fraxinus sp. D2006-0159
CACAGTTGGATCCGCGAAAGCTGTGTTTGAGATTAAACCTTGTCCCATGAATATTAGCTCTGATACCATGTTAAACAATTCAAAGAAAAGAAAGAGAAAAAAGGGAGGCTAGGGTTTTATTGATTCTGCATAATGAAAAGTGAATACAAAACCTAAATATAAAAAGACTATATATAGTCTAAAATAAAGGAAACTAAAAGACTATTCTACCCTTAATAAACAAGAAAACAAAATAAGATTATATTTGTTAACAGACACCATGTAATATATTGATGATTATGTTTTGGATTGTTGTTAGTTCATAGTTGTAACTTGAAGTTTATTGTAGAATTCAGGGCAGATCCTAAAAATTCTGATGTCCTTATTGCATCCTTCTATATATTTAGTTGATTATTCTTTAATATTTATGACATATCATTCTGAAAGAATTGGTCATGTTCGTAGGTGTAAAAAATATCCATCAATGGAACTCAGGGGTCTTTTCCAGTATCTTGTAAATCAGTTGAAGAAAGGATATGGGATTGAGCTTCTTCTCCTGCAGGTTGTTTGACCCTAAGTTTGTTATTTGTTACGTCTACTTTTATCATAATTTCTTATTGATTTTGAGTTTTGCAAATGCCATGTAGGAACTCATACAGCAGATGGCAAATGTTCAATATACAGAGAACATGACTGAGGACCAATTGGATGCCATGGCTGGAAGTGACACTCTCCGTTATCAAGCTACTTCATTTGGAGTCACCAGGAACAACAAGGTGCCTTAGTTGTTAGTAACTAGAATCAGTAAATGTTATTTTTGACAGTAAAAGAAAAATCTGAGAATGACTTTGAAATATATTTATTCATTCCTTTTCTATTTCCCTAGCATAAGTAATGGTCATTGGTTTGAGAATGCTATAAAATATGCATTCCATCTACAACAAAAACCTATTTCCTCCCCTCCCCATGGGAAAAAGAAAAGAAGAAGTTTTTCCTATGCTGTTCCCTTGTTTAAACTCCCCTCATGATTAATGCAGCACAGTGATTTCTTGAGTTCTCCGTCTGTGGTTTTGATGATGTGTTTACATCTCCCTTGCACTTTTCTACGGAGTTAGTTCCCATTGATAAATATGTGCTTGTGTACAAAAATAAGATTAGGACACGTGTCGATCAATCATAAAAGTAAAGAACAGTCATTTAGAAATATTGAACTGTCTAGTGCACAAGACTGAACTGTCTGATTACCACATTAGAGTTTTGGAACTTCAAATTTTCCTCTCATTTGACTGATCCTAACACTTTTGTGTTTAAGTTGAATGCAAATGATAACTTTTTCTTATGTTTCATTTCCTGGATTTCTTTTATTTCATAACGTATTCTATTTCTAGAAAATATTAACATTAGTTGATTAGGTATTCACATTTGTTATCACTCTTTTTTTTTGTTTTGTTTTGTCATTGCAATGAAAATTTATGTTCGTGTAACTAGATATACAACTATCTACTCGTCAATGAACTTGTGGTTTCTGTCATGCTTTGTGTTGAAAGCAAAATTTTAATTACTAAACTTTTTCCCCCATTTAAATGAGGTGAACTGATATTTTTGCTGACATGGAGCCAAAGTCTAGTTTGCACCTATTTTTGACAATTGTACGTGTGTCAGTCCTAGACGAAATATGAATCCGGCTTGCTCGTGAAACGGCATGTTGAAGACTTGATTTTTCACCTGGAAATTATCAACTGTAAATCTGTGGGAATCTTTAAAGTTTGAAATTCAACTTTTCTCCTTCCTGCAGGCTTTGATCAAATCCACTAACAGACTTAGAGATGCTTTGCTCCCAAAAGAAGAACCCAAATTGGCAATTCCTCTTTTGCTCCTCATTGCCCAGCATCGTTCTCTGTAAGTTATTCCGCATTCTTAATTGAAAAGTCTATATATTACTTATATTATCATTTGTGTATACGAGGATATGGTATTATCATAATTCAGACTTCATCCATCGTGTTCTTTTTTTCTTTTCCCATTCCAAGTTATTTTTCCTCGTGGTGTGTGTTACAGAGGGAGGGAAAGAGAGCGGGTGGGGGTGGAGGTGGGGTAGGTGAAGTTTTCATTTTATTTCAGATTTTTCATATGTTGCAGTCCAAGGTCATGCTGCAAGGGCTTTAGTTTTGAATAACAATTATGATATCAGAGAAGTGATTTTAATGTGAGTATTTAAATATCTTAATCTACAGAGTTGTCATAAAGGCCGATGTGCCTCATATTAAAATGGTCAGTGAACAGTTCGATAGATGCCACGGAACCCTTCTTCAGTATGTGGAATTTCTTTGTAGTGCGGTCACTCCAGTATCAAATTATGCTTTACTGATTCCCACTCTTGATGAACTTGTACATCAATATCATCTTGATCCCGAGGTATCTCAATCTCTCTTATTGGCTATTTGAAGGTTGCTTTCCATCAGTTATTTATTTGGCTAATAAGTACTGTGGAATGAATGAATTTCATTGATACTTTTATTCAAAAGAGTTACAGAATATATAATGTACAATTTTAACTAATTTAGGAAACTAAACTAGAAAAATATTCAACTAAACAAGCCCATAATCAGGAAATTAATTTCCTGATTACACACAAATATATAGTCACATAGATTTAATTCCTTGATTATACTCAACTATACAGTCACACAAATCAGGGAATTAATTTCATGATATTCTTCTATCTTGATATAATAACTGTTGACAATTACTTCTAGTATATGATGTGTTAAAGGGTAGCAACTGTCATAAACTATATGGCTTCAGTACTTACTAGAATATGTTCTGGATGTTCTCTTGTTCAGGTTGCCTTCTTAATTTATAGGCCAGTAATGAGACTCTTCAGGTGTCAAAAAGCCTCCTGTTCTTTCTGGCCAACTTCTGAAAAGGATTCTGAAACTGCAGATGCATCTACATTGATTCTGGACCTTGGATCTTCTCACAACCCTATATCGTAATATTTCGTTTTTCCCTCTATCTATGAAATTTTTGTCGATTGTTTGGTTGTGAATACAATATTCTTGTTGATTTATGAACAGTATCAACATTTTGATAGGAAGTCAAGTGTTTGTCCTTTTTTTCTTGAACATTTTTTGTCTGTTGCAACTTCTCGCCGACTGCTTTTTTTAATGCTTAACCATTTACATATAATGCAGTTGGCTCGATCTGCTTGACACTATCAAAACAATGTTGCCTTCAAAAGCCTGGAATAGCCTGTCTCCTGATCTGTATGCTACCTTCTGGGGTCTTTCTTTATACGATCTCTATGTACCAAGAACTCGTTATGAGTCAGAAATTGCAAAGCAGCATTCTGCTCTTAAAGCTCTGGAAGAACTTGCTGACAATTCCAGTTCTGCAATCGCTAAAAGAAAGAAAGATAAAGAAAGAATTCAAGAGTCTCTTGACCGATTGACTATGGAACTCCAGAAGCATGAAGAACACGTTGAATCCGTGCGACGCCGGCTTGCTCTTGAGAAGGATATATGGTTAAGTTCGTGCCCAGATACTTTGAAAATAAACATGGAGTTTCTTCAGCGCTGTGTATTTCCACGCTGTACATTCAGTATGCCGGATGCAGTATATTGTGCCATTTTTGTCAATACGCTCCATTCCTTGGGGACACCATTTTTCAACACAGTGAACCACATAGATGTTTTGATATGTAAAACCTTACAGCCTATGATCTGCTGCTGCACTGAGTATGAAGTGGGTCGACTAGGGAGGTTTCTATATGAGACACTAAAAACTGCTTATCATTGGAAGGTAGAAAATCCTGAATGTGGTGCTTGCTATTAGTCTCTGTCCAGTTAGAACTGTGCTCCATCCATGCTGTTATGTAAATTAAAGCGATGAACGTATTCTAAATGTTGTCTGCTTTTGTGTTTACTCCTGAAAAGTGCTTCATTTTGTAGAGTGATGAATCTGTATACGAACGCGAGTGTGGAAACATGCCGGGATTTGCTGTCTACTATAGATATCCGAACAGCCAGCGTGTTACATATGGTCAATTTATCAAGGTCAGTTAAATGGAATTTTAATTGCTTTGTATTGTTGGTCATGACAATGTAACTTAATTTAATTCTTTCTTGTGCATTTATTCAGAATATATTTGACAATAACTTAAGAATGAACACCTGTTTGGTATCTACAACTACCATTGCTAGTATATTGTGAAAAGAAAGAGAAACATACCATAATCATGTTAGGCATTAGGAAAAATGTTTTGATAAACTGAACATGGCTCACTCCTTGAAAAGAAAAAGAAAAATATAAGAAAACAAACTTTGATATGCCTCAATCCTACAAAATGGTAGTCTTGTGAGTTAAATTTTGTAAGGAAAATGTTCATTATTAGTTATTTCGGATGACAATTGAAGTATGAAGATGCATTTGTGATGGGGATAAAGATAAGAATAAAGATAGAATTTAGATAGGATTTTCTCAATCTTGATTTTGTTCCATATTGCTACGTCAATTTGATTCGAGGTTCTTCAAATTTTACGGTTAAGAAATAGTTGAACTATGCCTTTTACCAATGCATTTGAAATGCAGTTATACTGAGCCTTGGTATACCCAGTTGCAATTCAGTCCTTGAAAAGTACCATGCACGTTGAAGGCTAAGAGGAGAGAGGGTCCTAACATACCTCATATAGGGAACTTGAATCAACATTTTGCAATGAAGTTTTATGTTTGAGCACCCAAAATGGGAAGAGGACAAGTCTTTTACTTCAAAAAAATAAAAATAAATAAATAAGCCTGTCATTATTTAGAACTTATGTAATAATCTAGGTTTCTGAACTTTGTAAAGCATTATATTTAACACCATTAAAGACTGACCTTTTTGTGATATTAAAGTGTTCTACAAGAAGACGAACAAACATCACATTGCAAAGAGCTGCAAAACCACGTAAAAATGTTAATTTAAAAAAAAAATCTTTTATTCAGCTGCACAAAGTGGCCATTATTAATATGTGATTTTATCATCTAAAGGATCTTCTGTCATATTAGCTCAAATTTTTATCACCCACCGGTGAAGGAGCTGTTAAACTTGAGAAAAACTTAGTTAATGGAAGCAAAGTCAAAACTTGTTTCTATTTGTAAAACAATTTATGCATGTCATACTTGCTACTTTGCAAGCACATTGGTGGATAATGGATGTACATCTATGTTCAAGCTATCAAAATATGCATGCTTGAAGTATTAACAAACCCCACCTCAACATTTTTTTTTATCTAGTAGGTCTGACCTTATTGCATATATCAACGATAAAATCTAGATAACCAGTGGAAAATGAAGATGCATAGAGTATTTTATTTTTTGGTACAAATATTCATGAAGAGTTCAAGAGCTCAAAAATTAGATGATCCTCTGGATAGTTTTTCTCATTGGTGAATTCCTCTTCTGATTAATCATTTAAGATACATTTGTTGGCAATGGGAATGAACAGTTCAAGGTCACCAATACACTGGTTGCACTATCAAATTTTGTGTGACGATTTATAAACTGTCTCGATGATTTATTTTCCCCCTTTCCAAGAGAACAAGATGAAATTATAATGCCAGTCTAGACTCTAAACTTTATCTGTATTTTTTCGTTTGTTAACCTACATTAGATGTTTGCCTGAAGGTACACTGGAAATGGAGTCAGAGGATCACTAGGTTGCTGATTCAGTGTTTGGAATCAACTGAATACATGGAGATTCGAAATGCTCTTATAATGTTGACTAAAATCTCAGGTGTATTCCCTGTTACTCGGAAGAGTGGTATCAACCTTGAAAAGCGGGTAAATTACAAAAATAGGAACCGTTTTTTCTACTGGACATTCTCCAAGTTATTTTTTGAGTTAGGGAATTGCTCACTGCCTTCTGTTTTTCCTTTGCATAGGTAGCTAAAATCAAAAGTGACGAAAGGGAGGATCTAAAGGTTTTAGCCACTGGTGTTGCTGCAGCTTTGGCAGCAAGAAAGGTAACATCCCATTCTATCCGTTCATAAACATCAATGGCCAAAAAGCAATTATATTTGGAAAAAAGTGCTTTCATGGATGTAACGAACACATCCCCTTGTTGGTAATTCTGGATGATATCTTCTATGTACTATAGTCCTGTGTTACACGCCGTGAATGCCCGGCATTATTCTATGCTTTGATTGGCTGATCTAATGATATGATTAACTTTACTTTTTATGAATGACGTTAGTTCATTTGTGGATGTCATGAGAACGATCTCCTTAATGGTTCTGGATTAGTTTCTGTCTATATGCATTGATTATATTCTTATAGAAATAGAGTCGTGTACTTGAATATGTCAATCTAAGGATTGTCTGTTTTATGTTATTGTATTGGCAGCCTTCATGGGTTACAGATGAGGAATTTGGCATGGGTTATCTTGAGATAAAGCCTGCACCTGCACCAGCTTCCAAGTCTTTATCTGTGAGTGCTGTTGCTGTGCAAAATGTGGCTGGGACAAATGTTTCTCCAGCTGAGCCTGTGGGGAGTAGAACTGTTGCTGCAGGAACCTTACATTCGGATTCTGGGAGTTCGGGCAAAGACGTTAGAATGAGGTCTGACGGAAGGATGGAAAAAACAGAAAGCAACTCACTAAAATCTGATCCTTCACATTCGAAATTAAAAGGTGGCTTAGTGAATGGAATAGATGTTCAATCTTCTGTGCCGTCTACCTTACAATCTGGAATATCCCGCTCAGTTGAAAATCTAAAACAGCTAGATGAATCTGCAAATAAACAACTGGAAGAAAACTCAAAAGTTACTCCTAAGGCGTCAATGGAATCTGAGGTATGTTGCTAATAACTTATTCTTGCATTCAACAGTGAATGAGGACTGCAAGTTTACTACCGAATTTAAAATAAGATTTCTCACCATTTGCTGTTTGGACATTGTTTGCATGCTTGATTGCATATCTCTTGCTCTTGATCATATACGAAGAGATTAAAATTAGCGTACACCAAAAATTCTGCCAGTCAAGTAACTGTTCTCTTTCCTCCTTTGACATCGTATTTTTTCTTTCCTCAATTCCAAGTGGATGGAAACCGTCACTGTTATATACTTGTATCTGCTGGGAATTATGGTGTATTCTGTGTTTTTTAATGTTTGTGTGCAAATATTGGAGAATAAATTATTAAATTCTCATTCATGATTTTAAGAACTTCACACAGTTATACAGAGAAGTATGCATAATCTACGCAATAATGAAATTAGTAAAAATAGCTAATCTAGAAAAGCTAGGAGAATATGAACAATGGCAAAACATCAAGTATTTTTAGTCACTGACGTGAATTAAATATGATGAATTTTTTCGGAAGTACGTTAGAAGGTGTTTTAAGACCTATGTTAGCTTCCGATTATCAAATAATATGTTAAAATTACTTCTATTGACCTAAATAAGCCCCTGTTCATAAGAGTGACGCGAGGGATGGGCAAACCAAATGTTTTGGGAATGAGGCTTAAGTTTGTTCTATTAATGAATATGATGGCCTTAGCAACTTGTAATAGATGTCGGTTCTTCTTTCAGCAATATTGTTTTGCTTAGGGGTGTTAAATTATGATCTGTGACCTGAGGAAAGATTTACGATGAAAAATGCAAATATTTTGTTTAGGATTCTTCGTGCGGTGAACGACTGTGCAATTCTTTTTCCTTGCGAATTAATCATACTAGTCAACTTACAATTGTTTGCGAAAAGAACAGCTGAAACAGCAATAGTTGAACAGGATTTTTTGGCTGTCTGAAAGAGAGGTTTTTGCCTTTAGTCGTTTAGAGCTTTGAGATGAACAGGGTAGTTTGCGGAAACTAAAAGTTAGAATTTGTTGGTTTTTATTTTCTTAATTTTTAATTTAAACAGATAACGGCCAGAACATCCCAGCCATTGACCACTATATCCCTCTAACCCTGCTATTGAACACAAACTGTGGGTTTGATTTCCAGCTAACAGCGGTGCCAAATGAAGTGATGCTGTCAATAATTTTTGGAAGATTGTTTTGCATCATTGTGTTTGTTATGGAAAGTGGATGATTTATGTAAACAGATTAAAATAACAAAACAATAATTTAAATAAAAGAGAATAGGGTTACAAATGCTTGCCTAAGAGAGTCGCAAAAATGCCATAATCTTGTGGCTTCCACTGTTTAAAAAACCCCTTATGAGGCCTGCTTTAATTTTATTAATGGGTTTGCTACTGCTCCACCAGTGTCTGAGACTACAAGTCTGTTTGGTGAATTGAATTTGCTTGTTCAAAATTCTAATATATTGATAAGCATCTGTATTATTAAAGGGTATTTAGCTAGAACTGAAGAACAGTAAAAATGGAATTCTAGGCTTTCGAGAGCCCTACACTCTTTACAAGTCACTTAATTTTTTCCCTGAAGAATCCACAAATTCCTCTACCCCTTCATTTATTTGGTGCCTAATCTATTCCCAAACTTCTGTTACTCTTTCCTTGCTGCTTCTTTCCTGATTCCCCCGTCTTTCCTTGCTTGCTACTTCCTTTTTCTTCCCTTGCTGATTTCCTCCTCTCTCCTTTCTACATGCTATCCTTGCTAACATATGTCCTGCGGATGAGGGTCTATCTTCTATATCCATTGCTTCTCCGTTAAACTTGATGTAGAATCCATCTCTATATGGATTTCCTAGTGTCTTTACTTAAAAACTAATAACAGATTGTGATCATGACAATAAGCGTAAGCCCCCGCCCCCGCCCCCAAAAAATAAAAAGTAAAACTACTCTCCCACTGAGGACTTCGGCACAAGGTTTCTGTTATATGTCACTATCAGAATTATTATTGATTAGTTTATACATTTGGTGCTCCTGGTGTGTTGGTTACTCCATTTATTGTTATTATTCCTGGTATGTTGGTTACTCCAATTATTGTTATTATTTTTATATTATATACCGGATGCATCTTGATACTTCAGAATCTTGAATGTCCTTTTCAAGTGTTATTTTTGTTTGTTGTCTTTGTACAAATTAGCTTCTTGATGCAGGTGAGATCTGCAGTGAAAAGGTCAACTGCAGTTGGATCTCTTGCCAAGCAACCAAAGCAGGATCTTGCCAAAGAAGATGGTAAATCTGGAAAAGCTGTTGGCAAAACTTCAGTCTCATCTTCTGGTGATATATATCTGTTCATCCATTTGAAAGCAGGCAAATTGGGATTGCTTACATTTCTTCTGCAATTGCAGGCAATCCTAGTGTGGTTTCAGCTTCAACAAAAGGAACAACCTTATCTACTAGACCATCTGATCATAAAATTGAAACAAAAGCAGAGATTGCAAACTTAAAGTCTTCTGATTCAAGGGTTTCTACTGGGAAGGATGACGGAACTGACACTTTGGATGTGCATAAACAGTCGTCTTCCCGACCTATTCATTCTCCCAGGCAGGACAATCTTGTTGCTAAGTCTGGCGATAAACCACAAAAGAGAACTAGTCCTGCTGATGAACTTGACAGGTTAAATAAGCGCAGAAAAGGAGAAATTGATTTAAGAGACATGGATGGGAGTGAGGTTCGTTTTTCTGAAAAGGAGAGGTTAATTGATGCACGGGGTGCTGATAAACTTCATCCAGCAGATTTTGACAAACAAGGATCTGATGAACTGAACATCAGTAAGGTCACAGATAAGCTTGCAGATAGATCTAAAGATAAGACCAGCGAAAGATATGACAGAGACTACAGGGACCGGTTGGAGCGTCCTGAAAAGTCACGTGGGGATGATATTTTGTCTGAAAAATTGAGAGACAGGTCGTTGGAAAGGTATGGAAGAGAACGTTCTGTTGAAAGAGTCCAAGAGAAAGGTGCTGATAGGAACTTTGATAGGCTAGGCAAGGATGATAGAAATAAAGATGACAGAAGTAAAGTCCGGCATAATGAAGCCCCTGTGGAAAAATCAAACGTGGTTGATAGATTTCATGGGCAAAGCTTGCCTCCACCTCCACCTTTACTCCCTCACGTCATCCCCCAGTCAGTTAATGCGAGTAGGAGGGATGATGATGCTGAGAGACGGTTTGGAACTGCCAGGCATACACAGAGACTTTCTCCAAGACACGATGAGAGAGAGCGGAGACGATCTGAAGAGAATATTTTATTACAGGATGATGCAAAACGTAGAAGGGAGGATGATTTTCGAGATAGGAAGAGAGATGAGCGGGACTCGTTATCAGTTAAGGTATCTTGCAGTGTTCTCTTCTGACTTCCATCAATTTTATGTATGTGTGATTTATGTCTAGAATTTTTTAAGTCCATTTTAATTTATATATTTTTGTTTTTGATCGCACATAAAATCCTTGCTTGCATATGTACTGTGCAAGTACATATTTGGGAGAACCACAAGGGTAATAATCCATTCTGCACCTTCATACTTTCAACCACGATCCACTGATTATCTGCTTCATACTTCCACCCATAAATGCACTGTGCAGCCCTTAATTTTTGCAAACCATTGGGAGATCCATTCTGCACCTGCATTATGCACATTGTGCAGCCCTTAGTTTTTGCAAACCATTGGGAGATCAGAGATCGGAGCAAATTTGAAAGATCCATCAAATTAGGTGGCGTTGTTGCAACCATTCTCACCCATCAAAGAAAGTATATTATGATTTGTATTTGGCGGTTGTTTATTGCCCTTGTTGCATGAATACTTCAACTAGGGTAGCATGTTCGTGTTAAACACGTGTCGCATATTGATACTTCTTTGACACTTTAACCATGATCATTTTTCAATTTTTAATTAGAAAATATTATATATTTTTACTCAAATTTATTAATAAATAACAAATATGTACTTACATTTAAAATATTTCAACGAGAAAAATTAATAACAAATATAAAACTAAATTTATACTATATAAATAGAGAGTTCTAAAGAATTTAATCGTGTAAGCGCTGTGTTGTGTCATATTGTTAAACAATTTTATGATTCGGGTCATGGTTGTATGAATGTGTAATTTTACTTCGTATACTGCCCAACAGTTTTTAAGTCTTCTCTTTCTTCTAGATGGAGGTCCAAAGTATTTGCTTCTGATGCTGCTTGTATTTTATGACTTGCACGGGTAGGTGGAGGAAAAAGAGAAAGAGAAGGAGAGAGAGCGGGAGAAAACAAACATTCTCAAGGAGGAAATGGATTCCAATGCTTCTAAGAGGCGGAAACTGAAAAGGGAGCATCCACAATCAGAACCTGGTGAGTATTTACCAGCAGCACCACAACCTTCTCCCCTTTCAATTAATTTGTCACAGTCATATGATGGAAGAGAGAGGGGAGATCGTAAGGGGGTTATAGTGCAACGTCCAGGTTATATCGAGGAGCCAGCTCTCAGGATTCATGCCAAAGAAGCAGCCACTAAGACAACCCGTCGTGATACTGATCCGTATCCTTTAACATTAAATATGTCGCTAATATCTGCTTGTTACTATTTCATCTTGGACACCATGGCCTTTTTGCATCTCAATTTTTCTCTTCTTGCATATCTCCATATTTTGCTGTCATCATGTTAAACATGCCATGGTGATTATTCATCTGACATAACATGTCAGAATAATTTTTCGAATAATAATGATATTTATCATTAGTAAAGATCATCATCGATTTGGGTGGCAGTGGATCCCCTAATTCATTGTAAAATGGGGTCGTGATGCTTTTTAATGCACTGGACGATGAATTAAGGAATCTACTGCCACCTAGATGGGTGATCATCTCAATGAATGATGAATGGCATATTCTTTTCCAAATTTGGAAATAGTTTTGGTTGTTACTTATTTAGTCGCTCAGGTTTCAAATGATTTAGTTGCTTTATCTTGCACGCGTTATATTCATTGCTTGCTTATAGTTATCAATATTGGTAATAATTTTGTTAAAATCATGAATTTCTTAACAAGAGTTTTAGAATGTACGACAGAGAGTGGGATGATGAGAAAAGGCAGAGGGCTGAACCAAAGAGGAGGCACCGCAAATAAAAGAGATGCCGACAGAAAAAATGTCATAGTACGAAGCTAGCCTACAATGCAGAGTTTTCATCGACATTCAAAAACTTGATGGGTCAAGGGATTCAGTCATTCGCTCTTGTTCAATGATTTTTTTGGGTGACATTAGGGATCAATTGGGGTGTAATTTTTCTCTACATTCCAGGCTTGACTTTGATTTGCTCCATTATATTTGAGGTATACTGATAGTACCTAAGAAGTAAGAAAATTTAGTAGCTACCAACAGTAAGTCACGCTGGAATGTTTGTTATATACAAGAAGCTGTAAATTGAGTGCTAATTTTATGCTACTTTGATGACGCACTGAAAGCTTTTGTACCAGTAAGATTAACTTCCTTTTCAACCTTCTGGTAACATGTATTCTTTCATTATTTGATTTTCACCAATTTTGCGCAATATTAAACGAAAATCTATAGGAAAAGAATGTTTTTCTTTTTTTGAGTTTAATGAGCTTTTATATGTATAACAAAGGAAAAAAGGGTTGATGTAAAATTAATCTAGTTGAGTTGGGGATCAAGTTGGTTGAGTATGGTCTTTTGCTTCTATAATAATGCTATTTGTACATTTTTTTCCCTTACATTCATGTTGACATTTTCTTTGTTTTCAAAAAATTGTAGGTGGGACAATTAATTTTTATTTTTCTAAACTGTCCAATGGTGTGTTCTATATAACACAATGTAAACAATAATATAAAAGATCATGTATATGTAGTATGATTGTTGCCTATATTGAAACCAAATTTACAAAAACTGAGCAAGGTATACGTAGTAATAGTAGACAATGTTCGTGATCTTGCAAGGTGATTATGATCTTACCACACAACTACACAAGATTTAATTTTCTTATGAAGCCTATGTTTGGTGCATATTAAATCTACTAAAAATTTTAATTCAAAGTTAATAATTAATTTCAATCGGACAGATAATTTCTTAACCATGCATTTAATTAATTTTTTTTTCCTTTTTCTTTTTCTTTTTCTTTTCAAAGTTCACTAAAAGTCTATTTTAATCTACACTAAACAGGGCAAGAATTCCCACTAGACTTTCAATGTTTACCTCAATAGACATTGTCTTTGAAAACTAACGAAGTTGGTTCTCTGTGGCATGATTTTAGCTGTTAAGTTGAGATGGTCAGAAAAGTTGCTACTACCAAATTGAATCAATTTTTCATAATTTACAACAAAACAGAACGATTAGTAACTCGATGAATTAAAATTAAACTTTGGAATATAAAATCCTAAAACCAGAGTTCTGTACATAACTGTTCGTCATGAAAAATCTTAAGACATTGAACATGATGACTAGTGGAGTGATTCCGTCCATTTGACTTTTAGAGGTCAAATAGACAGAATCTGACCAGGACTACTTTCACACCAAATCCTCGGGTTGAGGAAGGCAGTGCCAAGAAAAAGAGAATCAGGACATTTGTAGTGCAAGGCTTATATGTTGAGGAACATATATGCAAATTTCCTGGCACATATTTTTACAAGAAGAATTAAAATTCAAGAGCTAATTCACAATTTGAAGACAAGGAAGCTAAGTATCCTGTAAAACGTATTAGCAAATTCATACGATCCTAATTTTTATTTGGTATGCAATGATAAACTGGTACATGTAATCCCCATCATAGTTCCAAAAATATGCCAGAAATTGTGGACCTTGCTGATGCAGAGATTATCAAAAACTAAAGATACAGCGGATGTATGTGGTGGAAAAGGAAAATGCAAAAAATAAATATGCTCGAATAGGTGATGGACGAATGAGAACTTCTCAATGTGTGCTCATAACAGGTCTTAAGGAAGGCCGACCAAAAAGAATTCCCTTGATCCTAAGATGGGAAATGCACCATGGGAACCAAGAGTACTGCACCAGAACCAAAAACAACAGGGTCAGTAACATTAACGCAGTCAAATGCCACACAGCAAGAAAATGAAGATACAAGTGAACAAAAATATCAATAGCAAATCAGCTTTGGTTACATAGGAGGAAAAGCCCCATATAGCGTTATTCACTCCAGAGAATTGTGAAACATGTACACTGAACGTATCTTATAGCTTGTGAAACAGAGAAAGAAAACTGAACAGAAGCAATAAGAGTTGATAATGATCACAGCCTAAGTTTGCAATGAACACATTCCCCCACCAGCCCATATCTCCAGCCCTACCTCCCTATCTCTCAAGACAACACAAAATGCATAATTTAAATAGTAATAAACTTTCTTACAGAGATCTGAGTTGATTTTTAGAGGGGAAACAAAAACAAAAACATTAATCTGTTTTGCTGCTAAATACATTATAGCACACGAGACAACCTTAATCAGAGAAAACCTTAATTAGAGAATGACAATCGACGGCAGTTCTTCAAAGTATAAAGGCTGGAAGGGGAAGAAGTGACTGTTTCAAAAGCCTATCCAAATAAGAACAGTTCAATTGGTCCAGTTATGAGGCAGTTGCCAATCATTGTGGGTTTATTTGATTACTAAATCGACCTCATGAAAATGAGGGCTCAAGGCAAAAATATACCAAGGAACCATGTTTTCAAGGGTAACAAAGCCTGAAAAATGTCAACCTAATTTTGGTTTGACATGCATTCAATGAATATAGCTGGGACTTAGGAATAGTTGAATAGTTTTAATATTTTGTTGGTTCTTCACATGGACAGCTCTGCTTATTTTTTTAGCAGTAGTAAGGGGTGCAAAGTTGAGCCATGCCAGAGAAAAGTGAGCGATCAGATTCTTACACTTCTATGGGCTATTGCTAGTTTGGCTAGTTGGTCCAACTTAGGTAATTATTCACCCTAAAAAAAGTCTGCAACTCTCAGCTTACATCACACTAGACTACTTCAGATGGGAATTAAATATGATCTGTACATGCTTTTTCCTTATGCATCAGCATAATTTTTAACTAGTAATAGCTTAGCAAGGATGGTAAATCAATTTTATTAATTATTTTTCTTTTTCCTTTTCTTTTTTTTAATTTTTATATATTTGAATTGGTCAAGGATAATAGTGAATTAGTGATAGGTTGTTATATGTAGATAGTGGATAAATTATTTCAGCAACATTGAGTTGTATATGGGAAGGTTAATTTATTGGTTCCTTGGAGCACCAATACTATCTTGGGACATCTAGTTTACTCGGATTAACCTGCTCTTTCTTATTTTCTATTTTTATTATTTCATTTTCAGTGCAGACAATTTGTATAGGTAGTATTTGGTATCAGAGTTGGGCATGAACCAAT
>CAIGRQ010300134.1:0-11234 GCA_903798375.1 Fraxinus sp. D2006-0159
AACTTCGTGTCTTCGATTTTATTCATGTGCAATAATCACTATAGACACTCGAAGTCAATTTGTTAAAAACAAACACAATTTGTTTGTGATAATCAAAACGAGACGTCAGCCATAGATCAACAGACTTATCCCTACTAAATACTTGGAAAAGAAACCACTCAGCAACTTTTTGGTGCTAATGGCAAAAAACTCAATATTCATTATAAACTCTCAAAAGCTCATGTTTGCAATTCAAATATTTGTTTCAAAAATATCTTTTTTTTAGCAAAAGATTTGGACCAAAAAGTAATTCTTAGTACATCTTTCATTGTTCAAATTTATCCTTTTACTGTTGATACAAAAGAATTAGCTACAAATATCTTTGGACAATAAATTGTTTTCAAATTTTCAAATTTCCCTTCTTTTAAAGATGTTTCTATTTCAAAAATTGTTAACAATATTAATTTCAAGAAAAATCATATTCAATTTCTTAAAGAAGAAATTAAATTTCAAAGAATTGAAGAAAGGCTTCAAGACTCTTCAATTATTCAAAAAATTGCTGATTTTCAAAAACGCACCGAAAGAGAGATATGTTCAACTATACCAAATGTTTTTTTTTTTTTGATAGAAAGAAACATGTAGTTTCTCTTCCTTACACTCAAGATTTTCACAAATCAAATATTCCTACCAAATGCCGTCCAATTCAAATGAACAAAGATCTCCTTGATCATTGTACTACAGAAATTCAAGATCTTCTTGACAAAAAAACTTATACGACCAAGCAAATCATCTTGGAGTTGTTCTGCTTTTTATGTCAACAATTCTGTCGAAATTGAACGAGGAGTTCCTCGTCTTGTCATAAATCTCTCAATTATGCTCTTCAATGATTAAGATATCCATTACCTCAAAAGAAAGATTTACTCAATCGTTTATTCAAAACTGTTATCTTCTCAAAATTTGATATGAAGTCAGGATTCTGGTAAATTCGAATAAAAGAAGAAGATGGATACAAAACTGCTTTCAATGTTTCTTTTGGACAATATGAATGGAATGTCATGTCATTTGGTCTTAAAAATGCTCCTTCAAAATTTCAAAAAATTATGAATATAAATTTCAAAGAATTGAAGAAAGATTACAAGAACCTTCAATAATTGAGAAAATTTTTGATTTTCAAAACCGTATAGAGAATGAAATATATTCGACTATTTCAAATGCATTTTGAAATAGGAAAAAACATGTTGTTTCTCTTCCCCATACTCAAAATTTTCATGAATCAAATATTCCTACAAAATCTCGCCCTATTCAAATGAACAAAGATCTTCTTGATTATTGTGCCAGAGAAATTCAAGATCTTGATAAAAAACTTACCAGGCTAAGTAAATTGTCTTGGAGCTGTTCTGCTTTTTATGTTAATAATTATGCTGAAATTGAATGAGGAGTTCCTCGTTTGGTTATTAATTATAAACCTCTCAATTCTACTCATTTGCCTCAAAAGAAAGATCTATTAAATAGATTATTCAAAACTGTTATCTTCTCAAAATCTGATATGAAGTAAGGATTCTGGTAGATTCAAATTAAGGAAGAAGAGAGATACAAAATCACTTTCAATGTTCCCTTTGGTCAATACGAATGGAATGTTATGCCATTTGGTTTAAAAAATACTCCATCTAAATTCAAAAAATTATGAATGAAAGTTTCAATCCTTTTAAAAATTTCATTATTTTTATATTGATGGTGTTTTAATTTTTTTTCTAAAAGTTTAGAATAATATTTCAAACATTTGCATACATTTGTTCATGTTGTCAAACAAAATGGACTAGCCGTGTTTGCTAAGAAGGTGACTAGGTCAAACAAGATAAGGTTCCTAGGTCATACAATTCATTTAGGAACATTTACACCAATTCAAAGATTTCACTGATAAATTTTCGGATAAAATTTTTGGACAAAAATAGCCTTAAAAGATTTTTAGGTTGCGTCAATTATGTAGGAAATTTTATCAAAGAGATAACAATCCTATGTGCCCTTCTTTTTAAAAGATTAAAAAAAACACCATAACCCATGGAGTCACGAGTGTACTGTAGCCATTCAAAAAATCAAAAAAGATGTCAAAAGTATCCCTTGCTTATCTATCCTTGACCACACTGTCTCCATTATTGTTGAGACTGATGCGTCAGATTTAGGATATGGCGGTGTTCTCAAACAGATTCCTTTCAATTCAAGCGTCTGGACATGTCCTCAAAAGGATTACTCCACTATAAAAAAGGAGATTCTCGCAATTGTCCTTGTGCTTTCAAAATTTCAAGATGATTTGATCAATAAAATTTTTATTTTAAAAACTGATTGCAAATTTTCAAAAAATGACTTGCAAAAAGACGTAAAAAAACATTATTTCTAAACAATTTTTTGCAAGATGGCAAGCGATCCTATCTTGCTTTGATTTTCAAATTCTATATATACAAAGTTCATCAAATTTTCTTGCAGACTTCTTTACAAGAGAATTTTTCCACAGATGGAGAGAGAGAGAGANGAGAGAGAGAGAGAGAGTGAAAAATGAGTTCTTCAGAAAAGAAGAAGAACAAAAAGAAAATTCAAATTCCCCTCAATTCAATTGATGATTATATCAAAAATTCTCATGGAGGATCTATCGAGGCTTCATCTAGTTCTCAAAATACTACACTTATTTCAAAATTCCTTCAAAAACCAACTCAAACAACTCCAGAAAACAAACCCTCAATTTATCGAAAAGCCCTTCAAATTGGATCTAAAAAACTTCCAGATATAAACCCTCAAAAATCCTTTTCATATTTTACAAAACCAATTCATTTGCCTATATTTGAATGGAAACTTCATGGGCTCAAAGATACTCTTCTTTAGAAGAAAATCTTTAAGATTTCTTTCCCCCGAGTTTCCATTATCTTCCAACAAATATCAAAAGGTCACGTGAGTATTATGAAGCTATTCTTATTAAAACAAGATCTGTGATTATTGCTCACACTTTAAACAGCAAAAACCCCAAACATATCGATTTTTCAAAAATATCTTTCCAAATGGTATGGTCTTATGAAGACTAGGGACTGCACCCTTGGAAAGATAAAAAAAATAACTATTTCAAAAAAATGATTCATTCGATTCAAAATTTAATTATTTGGACTACAAGGAGGCGTGACTCAATATTTTTTATTTTAGACTAATGACTCATTCTTGGTTTATTCTTTTCCATCAAAATTGCCTATATATGACATCCTTACCTTTAGATTATAATTTTTAAAGCACTTTAAGCCATTTTGGTACAAATTAAAATTAAAATTTTATAATAAATCAAAGTTAATAATTAATTTTAACTATATATTTTATGGGTTCCACAATTTATTAACCACGCATTTCATCAATTTTTATTAAAATCTATTAAAATTTTAATTTCAATCCCCACAAAACAAATGCTAAATATTTATTTGCCTTTAAAAAAAATATGAATTTTTTTTAATGATAAATAGAAATGAAAGACCAAGTATGCATCTTATACTTAATTTTTAAAAAGAGAAATTTTGAGAATTTATATACTTTAATTAATTAATAAATTTTTAATTTAGAATCTACTTTAACTTTGAAACTTAGCCTTTGTTTGATTTTCATTTTTTCCAAAATACATTTTCTATTTCTTCTTTTCAACCACACATTTTTTAATAAAATAATATTATACGCAAATTCAAAACTTTTTCTTATTTCTTAACTACAAATCCTCTATTAATTTACTATTTTAAAATGCATTCTTAGAAAATATTGAGGTTCAAACAAGTACTTAGTTATATATATATATATATATATATTCTCCAAAAAAAATAAAAAAAAATAGATCCGACCAATGAATCGTTGACTCGATACTTTGACCAGATCAATGATAAGGTCAGGTCCAAAACTATAAGATAAAGATAAAAGAAAAATAGAGAGAGAGAAAATTGTTGTATAAGTATCGAAATAGATCTTGTATATAATTTGAAAAAGACTCGAGCTTTATGGGTATTAATGATGAATTCCATAAATATATTGATATAAATGTTTTGATCCTATGTTAAATCCAACAACAAGGGTAAATATATCGTTGCAACAAGGACAGCTAGACACGCATAAATTCTTGATATGGACAATGAGTATATTTAACTTTGCTTAAACGCAACAAAGAAGTAGCTTCTTTTGGCAGTTGGCATGCTCAATGTCAAGTGTTTACAGTTCACGTGAATTTGCAAATAAAAATTAGAAAACAATAAAAAAAAATTCTTACTAAAGTAAAAGTATATCAATAATTTAGGGTGTGTTTGATCCATATTATTTTAAAAAAATGTATTCTGGAATAGTGATTGATGAAGAATATGTGGTTGAAAAAGAAAGAAAAGTTATTATGTGATGAAAAATATTATTTTATTGAAAAATGTGTGATTGATAATGAGTAGAAGAATGAAAATGAAAATTTTAATGTGTACCAATCAGTGACTTAGTCTGAATCCAAAATATGAGTCGGTCAATAAAGTCCACTTTTATGGACATTGATTGGGGATCAAATCGATGTAAATCAATGACAGCTAAAACTGGTGGCTATAGTCCCTTGTATTTATTTGCAAGCAATGATCAAGTAGGTGATAAGAATAGCTAATCATGTTTTGTTACAATAGATAATGAAGGGGGAAAAATGTAGTAAATATTATTAGATTCATGATAATGCATGGGAATGTGTTAAAATGTCAATTTTAACAAAGTTCAAAATTTCCAAAATCCTGATCTCTAAATTGCTCAAAAGTTTGCAGTGGTTTTTGACTTTGTTACCTCTTGCACATTACTCATTTATATCAAAGATATTTTCATATAAATCCTTGAAAATAAAATATGAACTGTCAAACCGCAGAGATGTCATCTTTAGACACGAGGGACAGAAGAGAGGTTTAGCTCCTGTATGGTACACATTAAAATTTTCATTCTCATTTTTCTATTCATTTTCAACCATACATTTTTCAATAAAATAATATTTTTCATCACATGAATAATTTTTCCTTCTTTTTCAACCACACGCTCTATTAATCTACTATTTCAGAATACATTCTTCCAAAATAATGTGACTCAAACACACATTTACAATGTAGCTTCAAAAAAGCGTCGACGCAGCAAAAGCAAAAGTGGAAGCCCTCAATGCAAATTATCCACCGGAGATCAAGATCGGGGCCGGGAACGGGATCGACAGAAAAGTGGAAGCAACTAGCAAGGGGTGTGATGATTAAGAAAGAGACGGATATAAGAGAAGGGTGAAATGAGTTGCTATTATCAAATGAGACTGCAAAAGTAGTACTTCAAGAAATGTACATGATAATGATTAAGGACCTCGCTTGATAAATACTGTAGCCAAATGTACATCATTTCAAGATAAAATGGTTCACATTCAATCACATGAAGGGAGAGACATCGAATGATAAAGCTTAGCCACTTCAGCTTCTGTGCACTGTATTGCTCTGTCACAATATATTTATCAATACTGCAAATAAGCAATCTGTAAACGTAAAGATAAATACGAGTACGTAAACACGAGTGTCGTTTTTGCAACGGCCTCTATTCCATACATTGTGTGCAAAAGAACTGTAGTAAGATCAAGAACATCTATAATCATATAAAAGAATACATGCACGTACAAAAGGAAGCATTTGTTCAAATCCCATTCACCTTGAACAACCAGTATTGCTGAATCCCTTTCAAATATTCTCGTGTTAAAATGTTATATGAGTATTGTTTTTGAATTTCTTTGTATTGATGATGCAGAGTAATGCTATCTACTATCTCCGCTGTTAACGAGGGAAACAAGCTCGATATTCTCAGATGCCGAAGTTTCAGCAACCTCTTTTGAGTCCAAAACTTCTCCGGGGAGAAGAGAAGAGTTGGGATCAGTTCTTGGCACCAAAAATAGAAAACAAAGTGGGCTAATCCTCAATATATTCCTTATCAAAATGGCTACCCACAAGTTATCGAATTGTGTCCTTGTAACCTTCAACGTGTGAAGTAACAAGCCTCCAAACCATGATGATGTAAGAAGCCCCGCATTATCAATTGACATTAGCAATGCGAAAAAGGTTCCTTCAATGCCTGGGGGACAGAGTTTCGAACTTAGAACAAGAAGTGGCATCCATTTGAGTCGTCCAATCATGGAAGAAACACTTGCATCAATCACCACAAAGAAAAAGTCCGGTATCCCAATTTTTAAGTTTACACGTAGCACCAGTAGCAAATCAAGCATTCCCGAGATACATAATAGTGTCTGAGTCCAGAAGAGTAGATCACGAAATGGGTAATCCTTTAATCCATATTGATATAGTATAGCTCCCAATAGAGAGCCTATGGAGCCAATCGCCATTATATAGCCAATGATTTCCTGTGGTAATCACACGAACGACAGTTACAAACACTTACAATTATTTGGGCTAGCGAGCGAAACAAGGAAATGGGCTCCACAAATAAATACTAGACACTTGTCTTCACTTTGCCAAAATGGAAAACCCAAGTTATGATAGAAGCATGTCAAACTCATGTATAACAATAACTTCTGTCACACAATTAATATGGATGTTTCAAATGTACTAAACAAGCAATGTGGGAATGAAGATATCGGCAAAATAAGAAACAAAAAGGAAAAGAAAAGAAAGAAAAGAGTGATAAGAGGGTTTTAAGGTGAAGTACATACTACTACTGTCTTCTAATACTGTCAAAACATTGTTTTTACATATCCACGGTAATCAGTATGATCTATATTTGGAGAAAATTCTGTGTTTTTTTTCTGAAAGATGCAACTTTTAGGACATTCTGCTCAAATATTTTGCGGCCAGAGTATTGTAGTATGGTTGGATTTCGTATAAACTTCAAGTAGGATATGATTCCACTTTTGGTTTCAAGCCTCCTCAACATTCAATGTTATCCTAGGATGCTTATCACGTGTAATAACTTGAGTTGCATTAGTAAGTAGTTATTGAAAGGCATTCAGTTTTTGGTTGAAGTACAAGAATATTTCAAATTATCTGCCATGCCTTCTTTGGGCAATGTGTTAACGTTCAAAAAATTCTACAGACATTCTATTGATTTCCATAATTTTTTTTTACAGAATATCAAGATAGATATGTTGTCAATATTTTCAAATCTAAGTTTGATACAAGAGTTGATCTGGGTATCTTAAAACTTGGTCTTAGTCACCTATTTAAAGGCTATAACGAATAGCGTTGTTGAATACTAAGGTCTTCTTTTTCGGCTTCTTTTTGCTCAAACTCTCAATTTGCTTGTAAAAATCACTATTTTTTGGTACGGCAAATTCATTAAAAAAAAGCCAGATTTGCTCCTTGATTTAGTAAATATAATTTTTTTCTTCTGTAGGTAATAGGAAATGGATGTTTCCTGTTGAAAAATCTTTTGGCTCGGTCCTAAATTAGTGTAGTGAAACTCAAATGGACATGACATACCTGAGAAAATAATGGACCTGTCTTTGAATCTGTTGCCCAGTAGAACATTCCTTCAGAGATATTTATACTCATCGAGAATGACAAGTACATATATAAACACGGCCTCCACACTTCCGGGCATTTCAAGGTCTTCCACATAGCCTTACCAGCATCAAGAAAGTTCCGGTTGATCTGATATGAAGAATCCAAAATTAGAATCTTATCCTTGCTAAAAGCTAGCCATCTCATCTAAAAGCCCAAACTATTAGAGAGGGACCTATGTATTTTATTTAAATTTAGTCTTCAACGTATCCCTTCACATGCAAACCGTGATTAAGTTTTATCAAAAATCTGACACTTGTACAATTTTCATAAATGGGTGATAAGAGTGACCTCAACCCAAGTCTTTAGACTAGTTTGATATCATGTTAAACTATCCTCTAAAAGCCTAAGGTGTTAGAGAGAACACATGTATTTATTTAAATTTAGTCTTCAATGAAGCCAACTGTGCAATAGGAGTGCATGAGTACCTGCTGATATGCAAAGCTGGATGTCTGATTTTCCTTAAGCAAAACACCAACTAACAACACAAGTCCAGCTGGTATTGTCAACAAGCCAAACACCCCCTTTGATTTAGAGAAAAATCATAAAAGGTAAATCAGATTTGCATATGCATTTTAATCTCTAACAAAGTCACAATATTTTCTCAAGAATACGAAGAAGCCAACCTGTGGACCAATTAAGTGAACAAAGACTCCACTTAAAGTGAAACCCACGAGAGACCCAATTGAAGCACTCAATGCACATAAGCTTTGCATGTCGGCTGCAAGGGATGGATGGCTAATACTGTTCTGTGCCACACATGCATCAACAGTCACATCAGCAATGGCAACACTTGCACTTGCTGCCGTCAGTGACATCAGTGTAAGTATTATATGCAGCTTCTCATGCAGTGATAAGAAGAGCATGGAGATCACACCGAGAAAACCTGAATTTATCAGAAGAAAAAAATATATCAGAGGAAAAGGGAATCCTAGAAAGGAAAAGAGAGACTTTTTTTTTTATTCCTACAATTTTCCTTTTATGGATATGCTCCACGAGTCAGCAATAGTCACAACCAATGATTTCCTCTTGGAAGAATGAGAAGTATCAGTGATGCTTAAGAATTCTATTACCAACAAATCCTAAACCATAAAGATCCTGAGCAGCCAGTTTCCTTGGGTTTTTGCATGGATAAACATTTCTGAAACCTTCGACGCTGTATACTTGGTGTCAATAAAAATTTTAGTAAACTGGATCAACTGTCCTACTAACGGGCATGGGCATTTTCCATGTGTTTTTTTTTTTTCCTTCTTTTATCTACTTTAATTGATTGCTGATAGTTTTCCTTAATTCTTTAGGGTAAACACTTGCTAGTTTCTATTATACCAACCACCTGAGTTTATTACCTTTTACTCTTTCTTAATACGATTTATGTGAAATTTTGATCGCTCTGTTTTCTCACTGTCCACGAAGCCAGCATAAAATTGATAACCAGGAAAATTTACCTATTCATATTGTATGCTTAAGGTAATTTCTGTATGTTACAGGTTACCAACTCGTGTTTGTGATAAATACATATGGGGATCATCATTTCTTCCTAGTCCTTAAATGTGTCATCTATATTAGATGTCAAGAAAGCAGGAACAAGGAATCTTAAGCTGATTCAACGATCAACTTTGTTGATTCCATATGTAATAAATTGCATTTATCCGTTTTATTTCTGTTATGTTAGTCTTGTGAGATTTAAAACTTTTCAACAGTTCTAAGATTGAAAATTTACTTAGTGGAGCCCTAGATGCTCGTTACTTGTCAGTCGTAGACTCAATCACGTGTTTTCAAATTCGAATCATATACTTCCTATTAAAATGATTCCCTATCTTCATACTTCTTAATGTGGATCCACCAGTACATTAGCTTTCACGAGAAGTTTATAAAATGAATGCCACATCCACGAACGCTCGTTTTTCTATTTCCTAAGAAATAGTATTTCCATGAAAAATTTGACTTAAGGAAACTAAAATCTTGTTTATCGTACTGTCCTAAAAAATGCAAACCGAACATGCACTATTAGTACAAGGATTCTATAATCAAACAGTAATACAAGATTAATCACCAACAAGTCCAAAGTGCATTAAAACATAAAAAGCAATAAAATGCAAGGGACACAAATCGAGAATCGCGATAAGAAACAAGGAACAAATCAAGAAGCCATATGAAATTTGCAATAAAACGTTAAACACTTTACCAGCAAAAAGGAAATAAGGTCTCCGACGATACCCCAAAATGGGAACAACATCAGTGAGAAGACCCCATAAAGGTTTAACTATCCAAGGAATGGAAGTGATTCCAGAGTAAACCTGAGCCTCAGAAGGTTGCACTTTTTGCACATCCTTCATGTAATACTGTGTGCCCACTCGAGCAAGAGCTCCCCCAAGTCCTTGGCTGATTCCATAAACAATCACTACCCCAAATACAAAACTCCAGTGTAATTCCAAAGCGAGCATTTTGAACCAATAAACTGGTGTGCAAACAGCATTATAGATCCCATTCTTGGGCTGATGATTTTCTTCAACTTCCTCTTTGTGAATTGGAATAATCTCTTCCTCCCCCATTTTTCTCATAAAACAAAATCTTACAAACTCCCAGTCTCCCACTACAAATCCAATAAGAACCCAGATCTAAACCCTACGGTTTCTACAGATTTCTGAAACAATATCTTAGAAAAGTAGAGGGATCTTGATTCATCTTGAAAACCTATGAAAAGTCAAAAGAAGTAAAATTTCTCATCTGGGCCTTGTATGAAAAATAAAGTAAAACGTGTCTGAAGGATAATTAGCCAAACCCATGTTTTTGATCTGATAACTCTTTCTAAGCTAAAGATTTAACCAGAAGAACACAAAATGTTCTTGGCAGACATTGCCTTAAATCCAAATGTGTAATCAAGATTCCTCTCTCCAACATGTGGAAAATAATGTCAATTTAAGGAGTAGATTTCAAGGCAGCACGTTGAAGGGATTTTAATACAGATTAAAATAAATATCACCTGTCTACATCAACCAGGTATAATTTATCACCTAATCCGAAGGAGTACGAGCGGGAAGGAGAAGCAAATTACAACACTCCACTACATTTTTAAAGAGAATTTAGAGCCCGAGCACATCATAATGAGAATGAAAAAAAAGGAAAAATTCATATATCAGGCTTTATTTTTCATGAAATAAAAAATCAGGCCCAAAAATTTAAATTTATAAAACTCAAGTTTTTATTTGAAATAATTAATTATATTTTACAATTAATTTATTAAATTAAATATTTATTTGTAATATAATATAATTGACCCCCCACCCCACCCCCCCTCCACCTCTCCGGCGACTACTCCGACGACCATTAGATTAAAATAAATATCACCTGTCTAAATCAACCAGGTATAATTTATCACCTAATCCGAAGGAGTACGAGCGGGAAGGAGAAGCAAATTACAACACTCCACTACATTTTTAAAGAGAATTTAGAGCCCGAGCACATCATAATGAGAATGAAAAAAAGGAAAAATTCATATATCAGCCTTTATCTTTCATGAAATAAAAAATCAGGCCCAAAAATTTAAATTTATAAAACTCAAGTTTTTATTTGAAATAATTAATTATATTTTACAATTAATTTATTAAATTAAATATTTATTTGTAATATAATATAATTGACCCCCCACCCCACCCCCCCTCCACCTCTCCGGCGACTACTCCGACGACCATT
>CAIGRQ010300138.1:0-10012 GCA_903798375.1 Fraxinus sp. D2006-0159
CCAACGCCTTCTTCTTTCCTGTCTTCTCCATTTCTTCTTCTTTTTCTACTCTTCTCGGATATTCTTCTTTCCCTTCTTGCTATTTCTTCCTTGCTGCCTCTATTCTTCTACTCTCTATCTTCTTCTTATCTATTGAATGCTTCAAATTGATCCTACATCAAGTCTCTTTGTATTCATGGCTAAATGGTTGAAACACCAATGAAATTAAAAGGTTAATCTTGATCATAATTTGTATTCCTTACGAAGCTATCATTTTTGTGATCTTGTATCCTTGAGTCACAGCACTTTAGTGTTAAAAAATTATCCACATAAAAGTCACGTGATGATTTAATAGATTTTAGACTTCTTGCAAATAACATCACAATAATGAGTAATGCATAAGTTGGTCGTACTTAGGAGTCTCTCGAAATGTGTGAATAAAAAGTCACTTGAATGTTTTATATAAGCTAAACATAGGCTTAAATGGCTTTTCCAATGCATCCGACTTCTACTTTTCAATTTGAAGATCTTACGTAATGACTTGATTTGAGTTTCACTTTCTTGATAAAAAGGTACTGTTTGGCTTCATAAGAACTGTAAACCTCCCCTCTTTATAAACTAGTTTTATGAGCGAATTCTTCCCAAGATATTCATGTACTCATACTAGTCAACTTTCTTTGAGACCCTTGTTGTGGATGCATGATCATGGAAGGATTGGGTTATTTAAAAGTAGTCAATTTAAAAAACTAACACTATCGTCGTCATTTATGAAGAAAGGTGGATTGTAATTGTTAGGTCCAACGTTGTAATTGACATGTTTGTGAATAAAAAGTCTTAATTGAGCACTTGTAAAAAGTCAGGGACTTAGATGTAATTTTGTATAGATGAGTTAGGTTAGGGTTAGAAGTTGAAAACAAGGAAAATGTAGCGTCAGAGTTTTGCTAGCTGCTCTCCTAACTCACACTCGAGCGCGAGAAATAGAAGAGTCATTGCCCGCCTTTCGCCTCGCTGTCGCTCGAACGATAACACCCTCGCTTGAGCGACATATTTATGTGACCAGACCTAATTCGTAATTTTGAAGAGTTTTACACGGCCCATAATACTTAAGCGTCCCCAATTATAAATACAGATGTCTAAGACGAATTTCATGAGGTTGTTTCGTTGTGCTTTCATTGCTTAACACATCCACATCATATTTTGAGAGATCCAAGAGTAAAATTCTTTGGTGAAAACAAACATATAATTCTTGTGATCCGGCAATATGGTTTTGGAAACATCAGAGGTTCTAATCCAAAACACTTAACTTCCTTGACATTTTTATGAAGGGATTCAAATGCAGAAAGAAGAATAGGAACATGTGATTCCTAGGTATCCACTTGGAAGAGACGTGTGCAGAAGATCGTGAGACTGAGACGACATATCTTGGTAGAAGATTGTGAGTCTGTAAGTATAACAGATCTTGAAAGCTACAGGAGGTAGATCAGGAGGTCTAGTGGGGTTGGTTGGACACTATCTACGGTAGCAGATTGTAAGACTGGAATGAGCAGCAGATCTTGGAGTTGCGGGGTTTACAACAACTAGTGGAACTAGTTTGGAATTGAACTGTAACCTACATTATCTATAGTGGAGGTGACTGGCTTGGTCCCGGAGTTTTTATCCAGTTAGGTTTCTCCATCATCAAATTTTGTGTTATTTATTGTGTTCCAAATATTACAACTGCNCATTATCTATAGTGGAGGTAACTGGCTTGGTCCCGGAGTTTTTATCCAGTTAGGTTTCTCCATCATCAAATTTTGTGTTATTTATTGTGTTCCAAATATTACAACTGCAGTAATTCAACTTAGGAAAATGATTGTATGATTAAACATCTAGAAACTAATTAAAAGTGACTTGTTGATTTAATTAGCGTAATTTCGCACGTAATGTCGAAATAACTTATAATCTAGATCAATTTAACGGCATCTAGCGAACTCATAAGTGGTATAGAGACTAAATCCGAACCTGACCTTAGATTTCTAGACGAGTAATTCATTATCCGTCCCGTCATATTTTGATGGTAATAATTATGCTTATTGGAATGTTAGAATGAGAACTTTTCTAAAATCTATGGATGAGCGAATTTGGTTAAGTGTGGTTAATGGTATGACTGCCCCTTATTCCACAGTTAATAATGAAGTTATCCCCACTCCCATTGCTAACGGAATAGAGCAAACTTATATGAGTATAAACGGAATAGCAAAGCTTTACATGCCCTATTTATGGGAGAACTCAGGTGGTTAAAAACTCTAAATTGCAGATGTTGACCACTAGGTTTCAAGAGATTAGGATGAAGAGGATGAGACATTTGATGAATTATATACGAGCTTAAAATTAAAGGAGTTAGTTGGATATCTCTAGACGTATGAGTTGACCTTAGATAAACCTGTTAAAGATAAATCTCTGGCCTTGAAATCCGTGAGAAACTCCCGGATCGAATCTTTTTATTCTGATTCATAGGATGATGATGAGTTAGCTTACCTGGCTAAATAATTCGAAAAAATGTTTAGGAATAAACAAAACCTCGTCTTAGTGAGTTTAGGAAGAGTTCTAAATCTGTGAGATGCCATAATTGTCGAGATTTTGACCACATTAGGAGTGAGTGCCCTAGTAGTATGTGAAATTCAGATAAGGCTATGAATGCTATTCTCACTGATGATGAATCTAACTCGAACAATCAGATGAGAAATTCACTCGGGAGGAAAGTGGAAAATTTATTGTCTTTACTATGAGAATTAAGAATGGATCTTATAAAGGGAGTGAGAAGGCTGAGAGCATAAGTAGTAGTGAGAATTTTGAAGAAGATTCTGATAGTGAGGGAGATATTCATGAGGCTTATGATAAGATGTATGAGGATAGTCTTAAGATTCTTACTAAAAACAAAGTCTTGAGTGCGAAGAATAAGGAACTTGAATTGGAAAATGAGAAATTAGTAGCGCACTTTAAGGAATCTATCGCGATCCTAAGTGAAGTGAAATCCATGAATGAGATTTAGAGACTCGAGTTAAGAACCTCACCAGTGACCTTGAAAAGTCCTCTAGGAGAGTCGGCAAGTTGACCAAGGACTGGACAAAACTCCCGAACCGAAAGATTCTTCATAATTTAAATACTCGAAGGGGTATTTGAATCGAAAACCGATAGGTTCGGTTCGGTTCTCGATTCTAGATCAAGAACCGAAAAATCAAATCAGAACCAAATCTAAATAATTTTTTTTATTTTTTTATATTAAATTAATTAAATTTTTTTATTTTATTTTCTAAACAAATTAGCAAATTAACTAATTTAGCCTCCGTTTGGTGCACATTATTTTCAAAAGAATGTATTTTTTTAATTAATGTGATGAGCAATATGTGGTTGATAAAGAAAGAAAAGTTATTGATGTGATGAAAAATATTATTTTATTGAAAAATGTGTGGTTGAAAATGAGAAGAATGAGAATAAAAAAAAATGTGACCCAAACAAGGGCTTAGTGATTAATATTCTAACTCCCGAGCCAAGTCCATGCCTAACTATCCCAACTCAACCTAATTTCTAAATTCAATTTTTTATTTTAATTTTTTGACATAATTATTAATTTCATTGTTGGCCCAAGATTTAGGCATTTTAAATTTTATCTTTCCCTTTCCAATTTCATACTTTCATTTGGTAAGCACATATCCACCAGCCCAAATCATTTGATAAATTAAAAATCTACATCTACATGCCCAATTCGAAGTTAATAGTGGGAAATAATTGGAAATGACCAGTTGACATGGCCATTTATCCACTTTGGCATTTTGACTAGTTGAAAAAGAAGGAGAATTTAAGAGCAAAACCCAAAAATACCCTCATTTCTCCATCACACACGACCAAAAATAAAGAGAAAAATTAAAAAAAATCTCAGTCGTTATCCAGTCGACCAAACCATGGCTCATAGTCGGCAACCCAATCACCAATAACCAGACACCAACGAAGTGATCTTTAACAAGGTAAGTTTTTTGTTGTGATTATGATTTTGATATTTCTTGAATAATATAGTTTGAATTTAAGATTTAAAATAGTTTATTTATTGATTATTTGGTAGATATTGAATAGTAGTAGCGATTTGGGAGGGGGGAGGGGGGGGATTGAGTTTTATGGCTAAAATGTCAATCTCCTGCCTTACATTGTCACCGACTGGAAAGATCGATAAGATATCTCGACATAGCGATGTCTTGATACCATTAGGAACAGGAAAACTAAATTCCAACTATTAACTATCAGCCCAAACTATTTTTTTTAAAGAATCGGGTTAACAGCTTGTGCCGATTGCAACTGATGGCCCAGCCGGCTATTTTAGCAGTGTAGGTCGACTTACCCAGATTGTTTTGTTTTTTGTTTTTAACATTCAGCCTAAATTATGGCTGAAATGACGATCTCCAGCCTTACATCGTCATCGGCAGTTAACTGTCGACCCAAACTGTTTTGCTTTTTTGTTTTTAAAAGTCGGGTTAAAGTCTGGGTCGATTGTAACCGTCGGCCCAGTCGACGTGACTGTCGACCCAATTGAGTATTTTAACAGTCTAGGCTGACTTGCCTAGACTGTTTTTATTTTTTTTAATAGTCGGCCTTGAACACTTTAGGCTGACTAATAAATGATTTGGGGTGACTGTTACGGTCGGCCCGACAATCGGCCCAGGCTATTTTTTTAATAGTCGACCTAAAACAGACTGATCCAACTGTTACGGTCTGTCCGAAACTGTTTTACTTTTTTTTTAAATTTATTATTTATTTAATTTTTACAATTTTTAATAATAAAAATTATGTATTTAATTTTTGCTTTTTATTTTGTTCAATTTTTTTCCTTTTGTTGGAGAAAAAAACGAAGTATAATAGGATAATTACAAGGTTAACTCACACAGTACTCCCGTATCAGAATTTGATACTCAAAATGCCAGAGAATCCATTTTCGATCATAATCATCCGGCAGGATATGGACTGTTCTTGATTGCTAATACAACAGGACTCATTGCATCACTCAGTATCATATTATTGTTGATGAGTGGTTTACCTTTAAGGAGGAGAATATTTATGTGGATTTTGATGGTGACCACTTGGATTGCAATTATAACAGTTGCATTGACTTATCTCTTCTCAATATCCGTATCAGTACTAGAGAAAGGGGGAGGAAAACAATCAATTATTCTTTTGATTGGGTTATTAGTTTTGATATGGCTTGGCCTCATGGTTCTTCCTACTCATTGGACACATGATTTGGTTGATAATCAAGATGGTATGAAAGTTAATAAAATGTCTGAGCCCGAAAGAAAGGATTCAGGGTTCAGGAATTACGAGTCATAGCACTGTTTAAGGTGTTGCTATGTTATGTCTAGTAAGTTGGAGAGTACAATATTGAATAGTACTAAAATTGAAATCGAAAATAATGTTTTGTTTATTCTAGTGTTTGATCATGTTCAATACTATAGAAGAAAAACGCAATTCGTATTCTTTAAATACTGACTGACAATAGGCTTCATCGGATTCATTTATAAATATGATAAATCTTGAGAGGTTCTCGCAATAGGGTAGGAGATAGAAATATTGGAAAATATGCTTTTTGAAGCAGCAGCTAAAGGAAATGTGAATTCTTTGAAGAAGCTGCTTCAAGAAGATCTAATAATTCTTGATAGAGTTATAGTTAATAAGAGAAAATAAGTGAAAATGATCGGATGACCTGGCCATTTATCCACTTTGACATTTGACAACTTAAAAAAATTGAGATTTTAGAGCAAAACCCAAAAATACCATCATTTCTCCCTCACATACGACCGAAAATAGAAAGAAAAAGAAAAAAAATCTCTGTCGTGATCAAGTCAACCAAACCACGGCTCACAGTCGGTAACCCAACCACCAATAACCAGTCACCGACGAAGTGATCTTTAACAAGGTAAGTTTTTTGTTGTGACTATGATTTTGATATTTCATGAATAATATAGTTTGAATTTAACATTTAAAATAGCTTATTTGCTGATTATTTGGTAGATATTGAGTAGTAGTAGGGATTGGGGGAGGGAGGGATTGAGTTTTATGGCTAAAATGTCGATCTCCAGCCTTACATCGTCGTCGACTGTTAACTGTAAGCGAAACTGTTTTTTTTAAGAATCGGGTTAACAGTCTGGGCCGATTGCAACTGTCGGTCCAGCCGACTGTTTTAACAGTATGGGCCGAGTTACCCATACTGTTTTTTTAACAGTCGACCTAAATTATGGTTGAAATAACGATCTCCAGCCTTACATCGTCGTCGACAGTTAACTACCAGCCCAAACTATTTTGTTTTTATTTTTAATTTTTTAAGAGTCGGGTTAACAGTCTGGGCTGATTGTTTTAACAGGGCTGACTTGCCCCGACTATTTTTTTAACAGTCGGCCCAAAATAGTCTGAGCTGACTATTAAATGATCTGGGACGACTGTTACGGTCGGCCCAACAGTCGGCCCAAGCTGTTTTTTTAACAATCGATCTAAAACAGACTGATCCAACTGTTACGATCAGCCCGAAACTGTTTTACTTTTTTTTAAAAATTATTTAATTTTTACAATTTTTAATAATAAAAAATATGTATTTGATTTTTTCTTTTTATTTTATTTTTCACTTGTTTTCCTTTTGATGGAGAAAAAACGAAGTATGATAGGATAATTACACGGTTAACTCACACGGTAATCCCGTATCAGAATCTAATACTCACAAGGCCAGGGAATCCATTTTCGATCATAATCATCCGACATGATATGGAATGTTCTTGATTGCTAATACAACAAGACTCATTGCATCACCCAGTATCATATTAATGTTGATGAGTGGTTTACCTTTAAGAGTTTACCTTTAAGGAGGAGAATATTTATGTGGATTTTGATGATGATCACTTGGATTGCAATTACAGCAGTTGCATTGACTTATCTCTTCTCAATATCTGTATCAACACCAGAGAAATGGGGAGAAAAACAATCAATTATTCTTTTGATGGGTTATCAGTTTTTATATGGCTTGGCCTCATGGTTCTTCCTACTCATTGGATACATGATTCAGTTGATAATCAAGATGGTATGAAAGTTAATAAAATGTCTGAGCCCGAAAGAAAGGATTCAGGAATTACGAGTCATAGCATTGTTTAAGGTGTTGTCATGTTATATCTAGTAAGTTGGAGAGTACAATATTGAATGGTACTAAAAATTGAAATCGAAAATAAAGTCTTGTTTATTCTAGTGTTTGATCATGTTCAATACTATAGAAGAAAAATGCAATTTTATTCTTTAAATACTGACTGACAACAAGCTTTATCGGATTCATTTATAAATATGATAAATCTTGAGAGGTTCTTGCAACAGGGTAGGAGATGGAGACATTAGGAAAAATGCTTTTTGAAGCAGCAGCTAAAGGAAATGTGAATTCTTTGAAGAAGCTGCTTCAAGAAGATCCAATAATTCTTGATAGAGTTATAGTTAATAAGAGAAAATAAGTGGAAATGACAGTTTGACCTGGCCATTTATCCACTTTGGCGTTTTACTACTTAAGAAAAAAAAAATTGAGAATTTAAGAGCAAAACCCAAAAATACCCTCATTTTTCCCTCACACATGATCCGAAAATGGAGAAAAAAGAAAAAAATCTCTATCGTAATCGAGCCGACCAAACCACAGCTCATAGTCGGCAACCCAACACCCAATAACCAGTGACCGACGAAGTGATATTTAACAATGTTAGTTTTTTGTTGTAATTGTGATTTTGTTTTTTCTTGAATAGTATAGTTTGAATTTAACATTTAAAATAGCTTATTTGTTGATTATTTAGTAGATATTGAGTAGTAGTAGCAATTGGGGGGATTAAGTTTTATGGCTAAAATGGCGATCTCCAACCTTACATCGTCGCCGACTGTTAATTTCGGCTCAAACTGTTTTTTATTTTATTTTATTTTTTTAAAATCGGGTTAACGGTATGGGCTGACTTGCCCATACTGTTTTTTTTTTAACATTCGGCCCGAATTATAGGTGAAATGACGATCTCTAGCCTTACATTGTCGCCGACAATGTCACCGACTATTAACTGTCGGCTCAAACTGTTTTTTTTTTTGTTTTTTAAGCGTTGGGTTAATAGTTGGGCCGATTGTAACGTCGACCCAACCGACATGATTTTCAGCCCAGTCGATTGTTTTAACAGTATGGGTCGACTTGCCCAGACTATTTTTTTAACAGTTGGCCCAGAACAGTCTGGGCCGACTATTAAATGATCTGGGTGATTATTAAATTATCTGGGTATTGGTTTTTTGATTTCAGGAAACATGTATACCAAGGAATGCAAGAAGTAAAAGAACTTGAGCAACTTGGGTAGTATATATTGGGTAGTTTAGTTTGATGTATTTTATTTCATTGACTTTATTTGTATGGTTTCGTCACAAAATTTCAAAGATGGAGATTGTTAGGTCCAATGTTGTAATTGGCATGTTTGTGAACAAAAAGTCTTAATTGAACGCTTGTAAAAAGTCAGGGACTTAGATGTAATTTTGTACAGATGAGTTAGGTTAGGGTTAGAAGTTGAAAATAAGGAAAACGCAGAACCAGGATTCCGCTAGCTGCTTACGTGGCTCACGCTCGAGCGTGAGTAACAGAAGAGTCGTCGCCTGCCTTTCGCCTCGTTGTCGCTCAAGCGGCAGCACCCTCGTTTGAGCGACATATTTACGCGGCCAGACCTAATTCGTGATTTTGAAGAGTTTTACACTGCCTATAACACCTTAGAGTCCCCAACTATAAATACAGATGTCTGGGACGAATTTCATGAGGTTGTTTCATTGTGCTTTCATTGCTTAACACATCCACATCATATTTTGAGAGATCCAAGAGCATAATTATCCACATCATATTTTGAGAGATCCAGAGCAAAATTCTTTGGTGAAAACAAACATATTATTTTTTAGCTCCGGCAACCTGGTTTTGGAAAACGTTAGAGGTTCTAATTCAAAACACTTTACTTTCTTAACACTTTTATGAAGGGATTCAAACGCGGGAAGAAGAACAGGAATATGTGATTCCTAGGTATCTACTTGGAAGAGATGTGTGCAGAAGATCATAAGACTAAGACGACATATCTTGGTAGAAGATTGTGAGTCTATAAGTATAGCAGATCTTGAAAGCTACAGAAGGTAGATCAAGAGGTCTAGTAAGGTTGGCTGAACAGTATTTACGGTAGCAGATCGTAAGGCTGGAATGAGCAGCAGATCTTGGAGTTGCAGGGTTTACAACAACTAGTGGAACTAGTTTGGAATTGAACTGTAACCCACATTGTCTATAGTGGAGGTAACGGGCTTGGTTCCGGAGTTTTTACCCAGTTGAGTTTCTCCGTCATCAAATTTTGTGTTATTTATTGTTTTCCAAATATTACAACTGTGGCAATTCAACTTAAAAAAATTGGATTGTATGCTTAACTATCTAGAAACTAATTAAAAGTGACTTGTTGATTTATTTAGCGTAATTCCGCACGCAAGGTTGAACTAACTTATAATCTAGATCAATCTAACGGCATCTAGCGAAATCACAGTAATAACTGCCTACATTGTCTATTTATAAGTTCGGACCACCTTCTCTTATAAATCGATTTAAAAGATACGCTATCTATGGAGTGCTCTTAGTATCCTAGCATTGAATTAAGCTTAGCCAAGGAATAATGTTGTTCATCACCACTGTCCTACGTAATAGATGGACCACTGCTGTATTGTCTAATGTATAAAAATGCATAACATCCTCATTGAACAGTGTGGTAGTGACAGATCATGATGAACATCGATAGTGATAAGTAGCATTACTTCATTACTCGTAAGCATTAATCATGGGATCAGTTGATCAACTCTTCACTTTCTTGTTTTTTCCTTAGTGGTTTGTTCTTGTTACATTTGTTGACTAATGTTACAATGAGTCATAACTTATCCTCCACTAAATTGAATAAACCACGGGGGTAATGGTAGAATACTAGTAGAACTTGTGGAAAATTTTATT
>CAIGRQ010300152.1:0-12568 GCA_903798375.1 Fraxinus sp. D2006-0159
ATCGAAGAGGTTCTTCGATGATTTACAGGTTTGGTGGTCAGAGTCTACTAATGTGTCATTATGTCTGGACCAATTGTAAGTTATTTTTTTTAGTTGAACGTTTTGATAAGGTTTGTCCAAGATTTTTTTTACCTCCGTAACGAGTTTTTCAAGAGGTTTTCCTTCGTTACCATATCTAGTGTTGCTTTACTTTTAATTTCATGTATATATGTTTGATTGACAATTAGGGCTTAAATTCACATTAATAATCTTCTAAAAATAATAATTAGCAACTTGCTTCTTATTATTGATTATTAATTTTAATTTCGCATTTTACACATATTCACTCCTTTCTAGGTGTTAGTCGAGTCTAAACATTAGTTGTTATTTTTTCAAGAACAAACAAAGCTCAAAAGCTCTAGTAGAAATGATATTGGAAAATTCTAAGAAACATGT
Source organism: Fraxinus sp. D2006-0159 (assembly GCA_903798375.1). Lineage (NCBI taxonomy): Eukaryota > Viridiplantae > Streptophyta > Magnoliopsida > Lamiales > Oleaceae > Fraxinus > Fraxinus sp. D2006-0159. The sequence goes on from CAIGRQ010300152.1 coordinate 436, forward strand.
GAGAAAAATGGAAGATATGGAAAATGGATGAAATTGAATAGTAATAGTAGCTGTGATTGTAGAGTTGAGAATGCTTTAACCAATTGAAGGGGGAGAATTACAAGCTTCTCGATCCTATACCTTTTATACTATTGGAGAGTGATTTGACGGCGATTTTAGGGCTACCATACGCACAACCCACTACCACCATTAAACCCATCTAAGGCAATGGATGTAAATATACTACAATTTCTTCAACCTCATCCTTGGACCAAAATGTTGGAGAGAGATGGATTTGTATCTACCTCGCTTTTTAACAGAAAAAAAAAAAAAAAAAAAAAANATGTGCATAACCTTTTAAACACCAATTAATATTCTTTTCAGCTTTCTTCTTTAGCATTTCTAAATCTTATAGTTTCTAAGTGAGCAACAAGAGTGAATATCTCATTATAGTCAATGTCGGGTCTTTGATTGTATCCTTTGACAACCAATTTTGCTTAGTTGTTTTATATCATGTAACTATAATCAATGAATTTATTTACTATATTCTTATACTTATGGAGAGAATGAATCATGTGTTATAAATGTAGATGTTGCATCAATTAGTATCGACTAAGAGGTTAAAATATTTCTATCATGTTATTGTATTATAATGAGTAGAATTATAGAGCCTTGGTTTGTAATATTTTTAAGGATACTATTTATGTTTTAACGTGAAATTTTAGATTAATATTATGACTTAACTTATTCAATATATGTTTTTTTTAAACCTCGGTTTTAATCCAAATCGAATCGAAAAAAGTGATTTAGATTGGTTTGATTTAGAAATTGAAGTGGCTTAGTTTTCTTTGAAAACTCTCAAACCGCTTTAAGTAGTTTGATTTAAAAATTTGCTTACCGAGGGAGCTAGGACGGATCAGCCCACACACAATGGAATTAATGAGTTCTAGTGGCTTTTTTATCTTGTGCTTTAGCAATCAAAATTGATTTGTGTAATTGATAATGACAATCCTTTCATTCCCTTCTTGGATAGCAACTCCTAATTATTTGTCATCAGTACTTTAGCAATCTGTTAGTGACATGCTTCTTTCTTTCATATGAACGCCATAACCCTTTTCTAGAAGTTGACCCAAGCTCAAAATATTATTTTTCATGTTAGGCACATAATAAACATTTGAAATAAATTGTTGATTCTCGTTTTTCTAGCGTATAAGGATATCACCTTTACATCCTATCGAAATTAAGGATTCATCTCAAAATGTAACGTTATCACTCATTGATTGATGAAGTACCACAAACATGTTTTTGTTTTCACACGTGATTGCTAGCACTGGTGTCGAGGTATCAAGTGTTGACTTTCATTCCTTCTCCTTTTTATGCCAATATTGAAATGGAGTCGTGTTCCTTCTCATTTTCTACAAAATTTACTACTTCTTCAACTTGACAATTGTAACATTAGATTTGAGATTTGTCATACCAATGGCTTTGAATTATCACATCTTCCACGACCTTTTTTTGAAGATGAATTTTGTCTATATCTTTGTGGTTGGATTTCATGTATTCTTCTCTTCTCTTCCTTGACCTTGACCTCGACCATGATTGTGTTCTCTTCCTCTTTCATTGTTGAAATCACCTCCATTTTTGTCTTTCAATGTGAGCTTTGCTTGACTTACTTGCTCCAAAGTATTCTACTTACTATTTTGTCTTTCTTCATATGCTTAAAAAGAGCCCATGGTGATGTGAACCCATGTAGCGTAGGACTACGAAACCCACAATGGAACTAAAATCGAACCCAAGAAAGCCAAAGAATCAATGTTTTGGATTTGATTCGAAAATAACGAATCAAAATAACTAACAAAACGTAAATGAATGTTGACCCTTTTGATTGAATATTTGAGAATCTCACCCGGTTGATTTGAACGCCACAAGAATGATCTTGATAAGTTCGTGATTTATCCAACGAAGAACAAGAGCAAGAAAGCTATAGCCTCTCAATAATGTCAATAATAATGTGTGTTTCTTACAATGAAAATAATGAAATCTATTTATACTAAGCCCTAATTAAGGTGGTTAAAATGGAAATAGACTCTTAAAGATTACAAATATTTCAAATAAAATAGAATCCTAATCAAATAAGGTAATTTAGGGAAAAAGATGGCTCCCCAAAATAGCCATGCGGTCGCATGATGTTTTTCTATGTGGTTCATGGTACAACTCGAAATCAAGTTTTTACTTTCGATTGACTTCCATGCCCGCATGGTGTTTTAAGTCATGCGGTCGCATGACTGTAATTTTAAGTCCTCATTTTCCTTGTGCAGAATTTTGTGCCGTTTTCGGAATATACTCATGGACGAAAATTCGACACTCGAGCTGAAAGTTAGGCACATTTTCATCCACGCTGCTCGTTCGTTGCTTGAACCGAGTTGATCCATTGGGTTTCTTCCTCCGAGCCCAACATGAGACTTGTTCTTTGACTCGTTAATTTCGACACCTTGTCCACCGTAGCTTGAGAAAGCAATTTTATCTCCTCTTTCGCCTGCTTTGCCCTCGAACGTGTCATCAGATCTCCTTCGATAATCAACGGGTCTTTCACAGGGCTTGACCTTGACGCGCTCGACCCCGTGCTCACATCATCCCCTCCCTTTTCAAAAGGATTCATCCTTGAATCTGTACATGCATCAAATAGAGAGATCAGATACATTAAAAGTAGTCGAAACATTATACTCACTAGGAAGATCCAACTTGTATATATTGTCATTGACTTTCTTGAGAACTTGAAACGGTCCATCTCTCCGTGGCTGCAACTTCGATTTCCTATGCTCTAGAAAGTTCTCTTTTCTCAAATGTACTCAAACCCAATCACCAAGTTCAAATGAAAAGCTCTTCTGGCCCTTGTTTGCTTGCAACACATAATGCTTGTTTTTGTTTTCAATTTGCAATCTCACCTTCTCATGGAGTGACTTAACCATTTCGTCCTTTCTTTTCCCATCTAAGCTACCACGTTCATTCACATGCAAAGGAATTAAATCCAATGGTGTTAGTGAATTAAAACCATAAATAATTTCAAACGGTGAACATGAAATAGTAGAATGTATAGCCCTATTTTATGCAAACTCAACAAAAGGTAAGCATTCTACCCAACTTTTCAAATTATTATTGACGATAGTGTGCAACAACTGGATCATAGTCCTATTGACTACTTCGATTTGCCTATCGGTTTGTGGGTGACATGTAGTAGAAAACAACTTTGTGCCTAACTTACCCCACAAAACCCGCCAAAAGTGATTAAAAAATTTAACATCTCTATCCAACACTATAATCTTAGGAACCTCGTGTAAACGCACTACTTCCTTAAAGAACAAATCAGCTATGTTGGTAGCATGATCAGTTTATGACATGGAATGAAATGCGTCTTCTTAGAAAACCTATTGACCACTACAAATATTGAATCTCTACCCCTTTTAGTCCTAGGTAAACCTAAAACAAAATCCATGAAGATATGAACCCAAGTTTCACTAGGGACAGGTAAAGGAGTGTACAACACATGCGTTAGGACCTTAGACTTAGCCTGTTTACAAGTTGTGCATCGATCACAAGTTCGTTCTACATCAATCCTCATTTTAGGCCAATAAAAATATTCCCTTAACATCTCTTAAGTCTTTGTAACCCCAAAGTGACCTATTAGTCTCCCACTATGTGCTTCCCTAACCAACAATTCACGCATAGAACAATTAGGAACACATAGTTTATGTTCTTAAAACAAATAACCCTCATTCTTAAAGAATTTGTCTACCACACCCTTATTTCATGATTCATATATGCAGGAAAAATCTAAATCCATACATGTCCTTAATGAACTCAAAACCAAGCAACTTCGCACTTAAAGAAGTAAAAAGCACATACCTTCGAGACAACGCATCCGCCACCACGTTTTCCTTACTTTGTTTGTACCGGATGACATAGGAAAATGTTTCAATAAATCCCATCCATCTAGCATGCCTTATGTTCGCTTACCCTGACTCTGGAAATGCTTTAGTAACTCATGATCAGTGTGAATTACGAACTCCTTCGGCCACAGGTAATGCTGCTATTTCTCCAAAGCTCAGACAAATGAATAAAGCTCCATGTCATATGTAGGATAGTTGAGCGCTGCTCCACTTAAATTTTTACTGAAATAAGCTATCGGCCTCCTATCCTGCATCAAAACTACTTCAATGCCTACACATGATGTATCACACTCAATTTCGAAAGGTTTGTTAAAATTGGCAGTGCTAAAACTGATGCTTCACACAACCTAGCCTTAATAATGCTGAATGCATGCTCTTGTTCATCGCTCCATTTGAAACTAGACTTTTTTTAACAACTTCAGTGAGTGATGTGGCAAGTGTGTAAAAATTCTTTACAAATCGCCTATAAAAACTAGCCAAATCATGAAAACTTCTTACCTTGGTTATACTTTTAGGTGTCGGCCATTCTTTAGTAACTTTTATTTTCTCTTCATCTACCTCTATTCCTTTAGCACTAACCACATATTCAAGAAACACAACTTTATCCATGCAAAATGTGCACTTTTTAACGTTTGTAAAAACTAGCCAAATCATGAAAACTTCTTACGTTGGTTATACTTTTAGGTGTTGGTCATTCTTTAATAACTTTTATTCTCTCTTCATCTACCTCTATTCCTTTAGCACTAACCACATATTCAAGAAACCCAACTTTCTTTATGCAAAATGTGCACTTTTTAACGTTAGCAAAAAGTTTCTCTTTTCGTAAAACTATTAACACACTCCGCAAATATTCAATATGTTCATTGAGGTCCTTACTGTAGATTAAAATGTCATCAAAATAAACCACAACAAACTTGCCTATAAATGCACGTAAAACATGGTTCATTAAACGTATAAAAGCGCTCGGTGCATTGGTGAGTCCAAATGGCATGACCAACCATTCATACAAGTCATATTTAGTTTTAAATGTGATTTTCCATTCATCACCTTCCCTCATTCGAATTTGATGACTCTTAAGATCAATTTTGCTAAATATGCATGTACCAAATAATTCGTCCAACATGTCATCTAACTTAGGAATAGGATGACAGTACTTTACCGTTATGTTATTGTTTGCCCTGCAATCCAAGCACATTTTTCAAGTTCCATCCTTCTTTGGCACAAGTAGGACTGACATGGCACGTGGACTCATGCTCTCCCTCCCATACCCCTTGCTCATCAACTCCTTCACTTGCCTTCAAAGTTCCTTTGTCTCTTCGAGATTGCTTCGGTAAGCTGGTCAATTTGGAATGACTGCGCCAGGTACGAAATCAATTTGGTGTTCAATGCCTCGAATGGGTGGTAACCCACTAGGCATGTCCTTTAGGAATACATCTCCAAATTTCTTCAATAAAGAAATAGCCAAGTTAGGGAGGGGTGGGTTAGAATTCTCAAAACTGGAGAGTGACTATACCACCAACAAAATCATTCGTTGTCTCTCCACCTTGCTCTTTTCAACTCACTCTCTTTTGCAAAAAAATTTGCTCTCGGCTTTTCTCTCCTCTCGGAGACCCCTCTTCTATCTTTTTCTCTCTTTTAGCCACCTTACTATTTTCTCTCTTATTTATCAACTCCCCGTTTTCTCTCTTGCCCTCTTGCTTACCATTTTCTCTATTTTCCTCTAACTCTTTCCATCTCTTTTCTTCCTCGTTTTTCAGTTTGATTTGATCTTTATACTGGTGTTAATGGTACAAGTGTAATAGATTTTCTGTCCTTGACAAAACTGTACCTATTTTTATACCCATCATGTATCTCCTTCCTATCGTATTGCCATGGTCTACCCAACAAGATATGACCCGCATGCATAGGTACTACGTCACACAATACTTAGTCGTGATATAGGACCAATTGACGAATTTATCAACACCCTTCTACTCACCTTAACTTCCTCACATTCATTCAACAACTGTAACCAGTAAAACCTAAGGTTTGTAAGCATGGTTAATCCCAATTTTCTACCAGAGCAGTACTAGCTACATTTGTACAACTCCCCATCGTCAATGATCGTGCTACATACCTTATTATTGATGTAGCACCGTGTATAAAAAATATTTTCTCTTTGCTGCTCCAAGTCATCCACCTTGATTTGAGTGTTAAGAGCTCACCTCGTGACCAATAGCTCGCCAACAGCATATTCCACTCTGCTTCAATCACTAGCCTCCTCCAGTTTCAGCATGCTTTGATAATCACTATCACTTTCACTCACCACCTCTCCATTATCCCGCAAAATCATTGCTCTTTTCTTTCGGCATTGAGTAGCGATGTGCCCCATCCCCAAACACCTAAAGTATTTGATGTCTCGATTCCTTACTGGTTGGGATCTATTTTCTTGCCAGCATTTTCTTTCTTTTCCTTCATCAATTCAGTTTTTTCCCTAGAAATAGCTCCATCTCCTTTGTTGATGTCCCAATTCGATTTCAAGGATGAGTTAGAACCTGAAGCACCTGATAAGTACCTTGCTGTCTGCTTCCTCTTCAAATGCCTTTCCACCTTCATAGCTACATGTAGCATGTCTTCCAGCTCCACATAATGTTGCAACTCTACCACATTAGCTATATCCCTATTCAGCCTATTCAAAAACCAGGCCATGGTGGCCTCCCGATCCTCCTACACATCTGTCCTAATCATCAACAATTCCATCTCCTTGTGATAGTCATCCAAGCTCTTCTATCCTTGGTAGAGGCTTTGTAGTTTTTGATGAAGCTCTCGGTAATAGTGATTAGGTACAAACCTCTTCCGCATGATAGCTTTCAAGTCCTCACATGTATTATCGGTCGTTCCCTATTTCTCCTCCTCGTTGTCACCACTTAATCCCACCAAATGATTGCATAGTCGGTGAATTCAAGTACCAATATCTTTACCTTCTTCTTCTCCGAATAGTTGTGACAGTCAAATATCAATTCAACCTTTTTCTCCCACTCCAAGTAAGTCTCCGGATCACTCATTCATTTCTATGGTGGAATGGACATTTTTATGTTGCCCATATTCTCATCTGCATTGTCTTCAACCAAGTTTCTATCCCTTCGTTCAAACCTAGCTCCTCTATTTCTCATCCTACCCACATCAGCCTCGATTACTGCTTCATCATCTACGCATCACTCTCATAATCATATTCTTCACGTACATCCACTCTAGGCTCCCGCCTACCCTGTCTCCGTATATTTGGAACTCCCCCACTCAAGTTGGCAAGCTCTGTGTCCTGTCTATCCAATCTATCATTCACATCCTCAAATTACATACGTATCATCTCATCTGACATGTTGGTTTGTACAAGTCTTGGTCTGGTGTTAACCGTTCCTATTAGACATCCTTAATCTAAATTTATTTTCTGCCTCGCAAATGTGTGCTCGTGTATCACTCAATTCGACTTTTTCCCTCTATTGATCTCACCACTCCGCCTTTTCCACTCAATGCCTTCGCCTAAGTGCTTCAAAGGACAAATTTGAACTCAACCATGAATTATTCTCGTAGAATTCAAACCAAAATTTGAGTGAGATTTGAAAATTTTGAAGGCTCACAAAAGAAAAGGAATTGATTGGATGATTGGAATGGAATTTGAATTCATGAAAGTGGTTCTTGAATTTGACACAATAGATAAGGTAATTGACCGGCAATTTCTGAGACAAATAATAACGAATACTATTTTTTGGATTTCACGGTTCATAGTTTTTTTTTCGGAATTTTTTTTTTCGAATTCTTTGACTTGGAATTTAGCAACGACGCCAGCAAAGAAAACGGAAGTTGATTTGGACTCAAAATGAGCACAAAAAATAACTTTTGAATTTTTTACGAAGAGATTATAGATCAAAGACTTAAGTAAAAAAATGCAAGAAAATGAAAGTAAAGACTCAAACGAAAAAGAAAAGGATATAACCTTAATCTTGGAGCCTAAGCTTTGATACCAACTGATGTGAACCCACGTGGCATAGGACTACGAAACCCACAACGGAATTAAAATCGAACCCAAGAAAGCCAAAGAACCAAAGTTTTGATTTGATTCGAAAATAACGAATTAAAATAACCAACAAAACGTAAACGAATGTTGACCCTTTTGATTGAATATTTGAGAATCTCACCCGGTTGATTTGAACGCCATAAGAATGATCTTGATAAGTTTGTGATTTATCCAACGAAGAACAATGATTCGAAAGCTAATAGCCTCTTAATAATCTCAATAATAATGTGTGTTTCTTACAATGAAAATAATGAAATCTATTTATACTAAGCCATAATTAAGGTGGTTAAAACGGAAACAGACTCTAAATATTACAAATATTTCAAATAAAATAGAATCCTAATCAAATAAGGTAATTTCGGAAAAAGAAAGTTTTGGCTCCCCAAAATAGCCATGCGGACGCATGGTGTTTTTCTATGCGATCGCATGGCACAACTCGAAATCAAGTTTTTTACTTTTGGTTGACCTCCATGTAGCTACATGGTGTTTTAAGCTATGTGGTCGTATGACTGTAATTTTAACTCCTCTTTTTTCTTGTGCAGAATTTTGTGTCGTTTCTGAAATGTACTCATGGAAGAAAATCTGACACCCGAGCTGAAAGTTATGTACATTTTCATCCATACTGTTCGTTTGCTGCTTGAATCGAGTTGATCCATTTTGTTTCTTCTTCTGAGCCCAATATGAAACTTGTTCCTTGACTCGTTAACTTCGACACTTCGTCCATCGTAGCTTGAGCAAGCAATTTCATTGTCTCTTTCGCCTACTTTGCCCTCGAACGTGTCATCAGAGCTCCTTCGATAATCAACGGGTCTTTCCCAAGACCTTGACGCGCTCGACCCCGTGCTCACATCATATGAATTCCTCAATAGTCATAGGCTCCAAATCTTTAGTTTCTTAAATGGTGTCTACAATATACTCCAATTTTGAATCTGGAGATTGTAGAATTTTCTCCATAATTCTAACATTACCAAGTTCTCACCGTTTTTCTTTTAATGATTGGCCACCGCCTAGAGAAATATTCGAAAATAGATTCGGAATCTTTCATTTGAAGAAATTTGAGCTCACCTCTTAAAGTTTGAGGACGTACTTTCTTGACTTTCCGCTCCTTTGTAGGAAGTTTGAAGTATATCCGAAGCTTCTTTGGAGGTGCTTGCATTCGAAAATTTTCTCAAATTCATAGTCATCAAGTGGATGAGATAGAGAGCTTTCTTGTCTCACTTTCTTAAATCCTTCAACGCGTCCATTTGTCCTTGAGGTGTAGTAGCATCATCATTTGGTTCATTGTATCCCATCTCTACAATTTCCCATAGGTCTTTTGACCCGAGTAATTCCTTCATTTTGACCTCCATTTGTCGTAGTTGTCCTTGTCAAGTGATGGAGCTTGAAAAGGAACCCTACTGTTTGCCATCTCCTTCAAAGTATCTTGTGCTTTGATACCAATTTGTTAGGGAGATGGCTTATTTAGATAGAACTTTAGAAGAATCTTTAAGAGGTTGAAGATGTATTATATTATTTCTAATTTGACTTGTTGAAAATGACAAGGGAGGGCCTCTATTTATCAATGGACTCTTCTAAACACCAAAATAAATGCATCTTCCAACTACCTACTAACATTCACTAAAAACACTCTAATACATAGTAATTCTGGATAGTATATTATTCTAGAGCATGACTTATTATGGAATATGGACTATTCAATACTCTAGACCGTGTACTATTCTAGATATGGACCCATTTTATTATAATAATTAACAAGCCCAAAATAAAAAAAAATAAAAAAAATACCAAAATGGCCAAATCAACTTTATTTTACACCAGATTTGAGTGATCTTGATTAATAAAATAGTCTAAATTGTTAAATTATTGAATTTTATGTTAACTAGAAGTGTGTTTCGTCATCAAATTTCTGGGGCTTTGTGGTTGGATATGGTTAGAGGTGGAAATCGAGCCGAGTAGCTCGACCCATGAACGACTCAGGCTCATTTTGGATTTAGAAACCATTTTAACTACTATGTACGAATTGTATGCATCTTGTATGGGTGCAAATATTAGTCAGAGACCTACCGCACCCACTCCTTCTACTAATCTTGAAGAAGACGATGCAGAACTTAATTTATTCGAAGGCATTATGGATCAAAGAAATGATGCAGGAGGTTCTTCTTCTGGTGTATCTTTTGCATATAATTTGACATCGGATGCAAGCCCTACTAGAATGCCTGTCGAATTAGTTAAATATTTTAAACACCAAATGCTTAGTAGCATAAAGCCTACAGATACAATACAATTTGATTTACATGATTTTGGCGGAAGAACGAACAAAAACATCCTATTGTTTCTACCATTACAAAAGATCTACTAACACGTCCGATTAACAATGTAGGTTCGGAGTCTCTTTTAATGTAGGTAAGCAAACTCTATTTGAGGTCTGGGGCCATCTCAAAGAAGATATTTTGGAAGTATTGATGTGTGTAAAGGACTTGCAAGATGCTCATTTCCGAATACAACATAAATATGAGGAAATTGCATATAATAAGGTGAAATGATATTTGATTTCGTCATATAATCAAACTTTTTTATTTTCGCATAATATCTTGATTTTTAAAAATAGTTGTACGAGCAACAAGTTGTTGGTGCACAATTTTAACTCTACCTGCTCAAAAATTAAGTAGTCGGTCCCAGTATAAAAAGATGAGGTTTTAAAGACGATTTTTTGTTTCTAAAAAAGTGTGCTCGTGGGCCAAGCTTGGCTCGGACCTAAGAGCCATGAGCCACGAGTTCAATTGATGGACGAGTCTAGCATATGCTCGGCTTGTCTTAGACGAGCCACGAGCCGAGCTCATGTCCACAAGGGCCGAGAGATATGGTGGGTTGTGAGAGAAAGATTGAAGTTTTTTTGGGGGTTTATTAGTACAAAATATTCATACATTTCGCTCTTAGTGTGCAAAACGTCCTCACGTTTCCATTTTTTGCATTTTTGCTCCCTATTTCAACGTTTCATTGTGGAAAACATCTTTTTCATCAATTTTTATCCAATATCTAAATTAAAAATTATAAAATGACAAATATACCCTCCTATTTAAATAAAACAAAGGGGAAAAAATTGCAATCATACTCCTATTTTTTAAAAGAAGTACAAATAAATTTCAAATAAATTAAATTAAAAAAGAAAAAAAGAAAAGAAAAGAGAAGTCTTCTTCCCCTATCTCTCTCCATTTCCCTCTTTCACCCACTCTCATCCGTACCCCTACCCCTACCCCTACCCCTATCCCTCATCCTCACCCTCTCCCTCCCCATGAAACGAAACTAGATGGAAAAATACTAGAGGATGTAGAAATACTAAAAACCAATATCTCATATTTCTTACTAAATGATGTAGAAATACTTAGTAAAGTTTTAGGATTAAACAAAAGAGGGATATTCTTCTCGTTATTGTCAGTGGCATTGTTCTTGACGTCCACAAACTTTCTTGAATGGGGACGACTTTTCTGTAGGTGACACTCACAGTACTTGTGATGGGGCACTACATCTCTTGAGAACCTCCATTTCTTGCCATCCATTCGTTTACACCTTTCTAGATAACTAGTCAATGTACTCAAACACCAATACCGAGAAACAACTTTTTAAAATTTACATCTAATCGAGTACCAAAAGTGTAAAAAGAAGAAATCATTGAAGAAAAGAAGACCAGCAGGAAAAAGAAGATCAGGAGAGGTACAAGGGTGACAAATGCAAAAGTTTGAAACGAATGGATGTTTTGCACACTAAATGTCAAACGTACGGATGTTTTGTGCTAATAAGCCCTATAGATCATGACTTGTCTTTCAAGCTCTTTCATTTGAACATAGGTAAAAGAATTCCCCTTTTTTATAGTCAATTCATTCCCACTTGAACTCACACAATAAAGAAAAATCAACTTTTGATTTACATAGCAAGAATAAAGAAAGAGTGATTTAATTACCTGAGGATTTGGAGGTAGTAGTTGTGGCGATGCTATAGGCTGTAGCTGTGGTGATGATATCGATTTAGCAAGGAGAAAAATTGTAGCGACTGAGAATTTTTAAAAAATATAAAATTAGTTTTCTTGAAAAACGTATCGCTAAACTTTAACCCCAATTTTAAAATGAAAGTGTGTTCGTCTAGCCGTTACAAAACG
>CAIGRQ010300197.1:0-27523 GCA_903798375.1 Fraxinus sp. D2006-0159
TAATTTGACATGTTAAGGGCATGTTTGTTGGAGCGTAATTTAAGGGTATATAAATCCCTTGTTTGATTCTCATTATTTATAAATTACATTTTTCTCTTTTTTTTTCAACCACATATTTTTCAATAAAATAATATTATATACAAATTCAAAAAATTTCGTTATTTTTAACCACGTATTCTCTATCAATCATTAAAAATGCATTCTTTGTCAAATAATGGAGCTCAAACAGGGCAAAAACATTATTTATAGTTGAAAAAAAGTTTTGTAATATATTCTAAATATTTATTAAAAAAAATAGGTGGGTGCCATAATTTCCTCTATTTTTTTTTTTTTTTTTTGCGAGCTCTTGATTTGTAAATGATCCAAAAATTACTTAATTACTCTATAAGTTCATTTTTATTTTCTTCTTATTTACTTACAACAATTCTCTCCTTTTATATCTGAATTGCTTAGGGCATGTTTGATAAGGCTTTTGAGAATTTGGGATTAAAAACCTGCTTTTAAATATGTGTGAATAATTTTTAAGGAGGGTGTATTCAATTGAGACTTTTAATGACTTTTTGGAATTTAAAAAGTTTATGTGTAATCGAAGTAGACTTTTGGAGAATCTCTAAAAGTATTGTTGTTTCAATTGAGACTTTTATAAATTTTTAAAAGGTCTCTAAAAGTTACGGTGTATTCAATTAAAACTTTTTAGAAATCTCTATAAGTTTTATGATATTCAAATTTTTATGATTTTTAGAGACTTTTATAAAATTTTCCATGGTACTAACTTTTAAGTAGAAAATACTAAAATAAAATCTCAAAATTTGTCTATCATTAATTACAAGATTTTGGAAGACTTTCACATAAAACAAAAAAGAAATTAATATGTATTTTTTTCAATATTTTTCTTTCACTTTTCTCTTATACTAACATTAGAGTTATGATTAAAATTTATTTTTTCTATTCATTATATTAGTTTCTATTTTTCTTTTTCTCTCTCTTATTGTTTATGAAAGAATTAAATTGTATTCTTATAACTTTTTTTTTCCTTTTTTCCATTTTTTTTGAAAAATATTCATTTTTAATTAAATTATAAATTTTTATGTAGACTAATTTATAATTAATTTAAATATACATTATTTATTTATTTTTTAAAGGTATATTATATTAATAATGTTGAATATTATATATAATAATAATTTATTATTATTATTATTTATTTAATTAGGTCTTAAATTTTTATTCTTTTTAAAATATTTTTTATTACATGGGTGGAAAAGAAAGGAGGAGGGAACGGTGAGAAGCATTTTCTGACTCTTCAACGAAAGCGAAAACAAAAAGTCTTGCCTTATATGGCTTGAAATTTGTGTCGCTCTCCAAAGAAAACACCGTCGAAGCATTATAGGAATTAATTATGTTGATTATATAGCATTTAAAATCATTATCAGGCATCTTTTTTGCATTTTTTATACATAGAAAATAGCGTTGTTCTCCAGAGAAAATGACAAATTAAATTGAACCAAGTGTTGGAGCAGTATAGAAATTAAATATTTTATATTAAGTGTTACTCGATCATTTTTTTATTGCTTATTAACACGATTGGGCACGATGTCTTCTTAAAATAATATGTGTTATTTATTGTCTTTCTCACATAAGTTAAGCCCATTTGATTTTACCCTCAAGTTATTGATAATGTAATTTATTCTCCATTTGATGCTTAGAGCTTTGTCCTATCACAATTATTTTATCTCTGGACCAAGTCTTGATTATACACATCTTTAGAAAAAGGATAAGATATTTGAACTATAATCCAGGACCAATCCTAAGATTTTATAAGTTTTATGCCAATTTCAAATATGGCCCACTTACAAATATTTAAAATATAATCATAAAAAATAATAGCTTTTATTAAATAAAAATGTTCAAAATTACAAAAATCTAAAACTTTCATATGTCTAAATTAAATTTATCTTTCTAAATCTTTTATGATAGAAAATTAAAGATTTATATAATTACGATCAATCTGTTTTAAAACTTCTTTACAATAAACACCACAGTTAAGTTATTCAACATTTCTTGTGACATGAACGTAAGCTTTTATCAACGCCAACTTTGAAAACTCCCTTTGATCAGTAGATGCAACTGTAACTGATATAGTTAAAAGTAATCCACTGATCTGAAAACCAACAGTCAATCATTTTTATATAGTCTAACACTTCAATCGCCCTTTTTTTTTTGTCTATTCAAACAAACAGTTTCTAACAATTTACATCTTAAAAAATAACTCATACACATCAATATGAGATCTCCTATCGTGCTTAAGATATTCTTCAAACTTATTACACTAACACTTCAAATAATTATCATCTATGGTGCGATTTTTTTTTAAATCAAATATAAATTCAAAAGTAATTTCATATTTTTTGAAATTATTCAAACCTTAACTTAGGTGTATATAGAAAAAATAATCAACTCTAGAAGATTAGTTAGATGAATGTGTTTATCTTATCATTAACATTTTTATCAAATGTTTTTTCTATGAATACTATGATTTACTTGAAAAGTGAGTTAAATTTCATTTGAACAACAATTTCTTTAGCAACAATATTGTCAGATTTAAATTCAATTTTTTCTATATATTTCAAAAATAAAATATGCTTTCAAGTAACTAGTAGCAGCATTAGTAGACTCGTTCTCATTTTGCAACATTTTGTTTACTTTATTAATATAAGATAATATGTTGTACCAAATAACTATGTCAAACAATAACTCAAAATCCATAATATCATAATTCATATCTCCTACTTGATATTGAATAAACTCAAATTTTTTTCCTTCATGTCTAGACTTGTACTTTCTACTAACGTATTAAAGTAATCCAAAATCCAAAATTAACTTTAAATTACTTTTAAAATGTATTATTTGCTAAAAATGGGGCTCAAACATGCTGTAAGTGGAAGGTGGGGACTTGGGAGAACGTAAAATTGCAGACATGTTAAAAGGTTGGGAACATAAGTACACAAATAGAAGTTAGGGGACCTTAGAGGAATTTATTATATTAAATGAGAGGTAAAAAAAAAGAACGAAAGAAACCGCAGGAGAAGCACGTGTGCAAACGCAAACAGTGAACTAAACTCACTCGCACATTTCTCACATTTACTAGACCAAAGGCACCCCACCATTATATCCCCTACTGTCCTCTCTCGCTCTCAGCTTCATCTAGGTTTATTTAATTGCTTTATCATAAGGTATGTAAATATTTAATTGAATAAAGTTCTGGAGAAGTTAATTTCTTTTTAAATGAATGTTTTGATGGATTATAGTTGAATTTGGACCGTGTTTATGGATTTCCTATTCGGGATTTCTTTTTTTATTTTTATTTTAAATTTTGCTTAATTTTTCGAGTTTGCAAGCTGTCTTTTTTTTTATTATTTTTTTAGTTATTAATTATGCATGTTTTTATTTGGAAGCAGATCTTATTTATTAATCAAGAGATTATGGGTGAGTGAGTTATCGGATTTTGTGAATTTAAATTACAGATCGAATTATTGCGTGCTGTTGATTAATAGAGGTTTTATGAATTCAAATGTATGATTATTTCCATTTATAGCCCTTTCATGCCAATTGGACTTAGATTCAAGCATATCTATAAACATTGAAGAACCCCAATTTTTGAACGGGTTGCATAACATTGTAAAGTGTCTATAGCATATATAATGCTCTTCACACTTTTTAAATTTTATTTATCAAATCTTTATCGATTCTTTCTTTTGTTGTCTAAATGCTCAAGTTGATAAATGACGTGTCAAATACTTCCTAACTTTAATGAAATTATGTATTTGTGGGAGATCAGGATCTAGCATTCTTGTTGAGCATTGGCTTCTTTGTTTTAGTTTTATGATTCAAGTGAAATTACTAGTGAATTCACAAGCGATTGATTTAGACTGCTACTATTCCCTAGTTTTGGATCCATTATTTTTTCCCTATTTTCAAGCTGATAATAGACAAGCCATCTGGATTTTTTTTCTGTTACATGCTTCAAATTTCTTTCTTTATAGCATACATGGTAATATGATGATATGTGCCATATTCTTTGATCTAATGTGGACTATATATTTAGAGAAGTTGGGCTTTCATTAAATCTCTTTTATTTTATTGTGAGGTAACAGTGCCGTGCTTGAGGAGGTGGCTGTGCCAGTTGTATATCTGAATTTTTTTTTACAAATTTGTGGTTCTATCAAAATGGCGGATGATAATGCCCTTGATCTGACCTTGGGTCTGCCTTGTGGTGGCGGTGGTTCCTCAGTTAAAGGTAAAATTGGCAGCTCATCTGATACTAGATCAGATGAAGTTGATAGAGGTAGCAAAGTAATTGACAAGTTCAAAAACTTTCTGGAAGATGGGACCCAACAACATCTTGTGAAAACAGAGGAGAATATCTTTAACAACTTTCCAAAAGCAGCTGTGGATGTGGAAACATCTAAAAACTTGAACACTGGAGGGTTATGGGTTACAAATGATTGCAGGTCTACATCAGTTGAAGAAGAAAAGAGATCAGATGTTAGTGAAAAGCGCAAAAGCTTGTTTAGTGAAATGAGTCAACAAAAGAAACGTGAGACAGAATCTCATCATCCTGATTTGACCGATAAGACCAAGGGATCCCACATTTCCATATCCACTGATGAGGGATCAACTGCAGAAAATGAAGGTGTAGCAGACTCTGAAGTGGAGGGTTCGAGTATAAGACAGGTTTCTCAGCATGATGACAGCTCAAGACGGTTTATAGACAGTGGTGGTAAGTCCAGGGTTCATAAGGAGGTCCATGCATTTTCTGATTCCAGTGGTGTTGAACTTTTAGGACAGAATAGATTTACCATTTCATCAGAAAAGGAATATAATATAGGGAACATGTCAACTCACTATCGTGTCCCATTCCCAGCTCAATTTGTAAACATGTTGAATGTGCCTTACTCTCAATCTGTAAAGGATTATAACCCTAGCAGTACTCCTAGTTCCTCTAGTTATCCTTTACCTGGCATGATGCATGTGATGGGTGGCACAAATAGCGAGCGACCAGGTGTGATGTCTACAAACTTGCCGTTGATGTTTGGGTACACTCCTGTTCAGCTTCCAACACTGGACAAGGATAATCTGCAGGGTCTTGTTTCTCATCATCAGCAGCTTCGCCCAACTTTTACTGGAAGGGATCAAATAAACTTGGACAAGGGCAATGAAGGGCCAAAGACAACTCAAGGTTTTTCTTTAAATCCTTTATGCTTATCTGTCATTTTTATTTTAACCCTCAGCTCTCAGAGTACAATAACCACAACATTTCTTTTCACTTAACAAAAGTGCATGCCTTTATTTGAAAAAACTGTTATTTCCATCCGTATTTGGTTTTGCATGAATGAATTATTTGTTTTTACAAGCAATATGGCTTGTATATAGGTGAAGACAATTCAAAATTCACCTTTTCAGCTTTAACAAGATCTGACTTGATAGATTGAGAAGTTACGTAGAGAGCATGGAATTTTTAATTTTAACGAGCCATAAACTACATGATATGTATCTGGTATTGTTATCAGCAACTAGCAATCTAGGGTACTAGTCTCCTCTAATGTTGACTTTTAGAGATGTTGATATGCACGTTGGGAGAATTTTAAAATCACGAGAGGCAACATGTTATCTCAATGTCATTGATTTCATGCAAATGAAAATTTATTGGGTTGTTTAGGACACTGGCCATACTACAAATGTATAGAAGTAATTTTGGCTGAGATGGGAACATTTGCTGGAGAAGAGTCAGCACTGAATTTATCTCACCCCTCTTTACCCCCTGCTGTCCTACCCCTGGCCTGGTGAATATAGTTTCAATATCAGAATAGTATGAAAATAATATCTGGAATATACTATCATGTTTTCAAGAACTATGAATCTAAAATATAACTGAAATAGGATATGAGAACTGCTATCTTTTGAAATTGCATTCAACAAAAATTTATCTAAATTGCAACTACATTTCGATAGTGATTATACCTGCAACTTAATAAAGTTACTTGTTACAGACTTGTGTGCATTAGTTTACCTTTTTGGGACATTCTGCTTGGGTCTTGGTGAGAGATGGGTGGTTGTTTTAATGAACCCTCGCAAAGGCTTTGACTAAGTATTGCATAGAATTTTTTTCCAGCACCGAATTTATCTCACACCTCTCCACCCCCTCCTGTCCTACCTCTGGCCTGGTGAATATAGTTTCATGTCAGAATGGTATGAAAATAATATCTGGAATATACAACCAGTTTTCAAGAACTATGAAGCTAAAACATAACTGAAATAGGATATGACAACTGCTATCTTTTGAAATTGCATTGGAGAAAAACTTATCTGAATTGCAACTACACCTGCAAGTTAACAAAGTTACTTCTTACAGACCGTGTGCATTAGTTTACCTTTTTGGGACATTCTGCTTGGGTCTTGGTGAGAGATGGTGGTTGTTTTGATGAACCTCGCAAAGGCTTTGACTAAGTATTGCATAGAATATGGAAGATATTGACATACTGCTATATGGTTAGTGGAGGAGGTTTTCTCCTTTTGATTAAGTCAGTCTCAACTTAGGAATCAAATGATACTTAAAACTGTCCAAACTAAGCTTGCATAAGAGACATTTCATGTCATCCAAGTCTGTCTGGCACCACAACCTATAGTTTTCAGGACATTTCTTTATTTATTTATTTTTTTGTTTATGGTGCATGCTGCAACTAATCTAGGGCTGTAAATGGATCGGATATAAACCGGCCTATATCCTATCCGATAAAAATAATTATCCGATTCGACAATCCAACGAATATTTGATTGTTAAATTCATATCAATTTTACTATGTTATCGGATATCTGTTCCGAAATTAAAGAAATTAGGAAAAAAATAATGTTGGAATCAACTTTTATTTATTTATTTTTTTTCCCAATTTTTCCATTTCTTAAACGGGTTTAATAATTATAAATTTTTCAATTTTTTTATGTTTTGAATTTGATGACTTTTTTTATTCGAAATTTTTTTATCCTCTCATTTATTTATTTTAGTGACAAATAACATGCCATAAAAATATTTTACCGACTCAATTACTTATAACAAATCGGATATGATTGACCTATATCCATAGTTGATCCATTTAGTTAACGGATTATCGGATGCTATTGGACGGAGATCCTAAATCCATCTCCCATTAATTTTATCGGATTCGGGTCAAAATTCAATCCATTGATAGCCCTAAACTAATCCATGAGAAAGCAAATTATACTTCTCATAACTGATTAGTGCGCCTTGATGGATGTAAATACTGGACAGGAGTCCAGGTATTTTCTTTTGTGACCTTTCGGAGTGGAGAGCGAACTGAATGCCAGCTGGCAAGCGGGAAGGGCGACAAATTCAGTTAATAAGCATGGAGACATGGGATAGGCTATGAATTCGAGGTTCAATATCGTTTGGGAATGGAAAACAAGGCTGCAGATGGGTTGTTCTGAGTCTTCCCTCCAATGGAATTCTCAGTCCTCACCTTTCCAATGGTTTTGGTATTGACTCAAGTCAAGCCGATCCTCTGCTTTCTATGCTCAAGAAAGAGCTACAACAGGACTAGGACTCAAACCCATGTTAGAGCAAGGCTGATTTCTGTGCAAGGGACAATTGGTGCTTCTGAGTTCTTCCTTTTTGCTTTTGATACTACTACATGAGTTTTATAGCAGCTCCACAGGGGGCATTCGGGGTTCATTTGGACTTACAGGCGCTTGATCAGCGGCCTCTACACAAATGACATGAATGACATCAAGCGGTTCGCTGAGGAATGTTCAGCGTGTCAGCAAAACAAAAGTCTTGCGCTGTCCCTGCCCAGCCTTCTACAGCCCTTGCCTAATCCTCACTTGGTATGTGAGGATATTTCGATGGACTTTGTTGAGGGACTTCCCAAGTCTGGGGGATCTGATTCGATTTTCATGGTGGTTGACTGCTAAAGCAAGTGTGTCCATTTTGTGTACCACCATCATATCATATGTACACCACGTCTGGAGTCACGAAAGTTTTGGTCAAGGAAGTCATCAAATTCCATGGTGTTCCACGCTCAATAATATTAGACCGCGATAAAGTTTTTCTCATGCCATTTTTGGACTGAGATTTTTCTACTTTAGGGCACCTATTTTCGCCGACGCACTGCATACCACCTGCAAACAGATGGACAAAACAGAGGTGGTGAACCACTGTGTAGAGGCTTATGTGCAATGTTTTAGTACGACAAACCTAATAATTGGTACACTTGGTTCCCTTATTTAGAGTATTTGTACAACACCACCTTCCATGCTTCAATGAATACCACTCCATTCCGCGCAGTTTATAGCTGAGATCCTCCCTTCTGATATGCATGGCACCCAGTCAATAGTGGTGCGGTGGAACAACAACTATACGATCGAGATGCTATACAGGGTGAGTTGAAATCCCACCTCCTATCATGTATCGGCACAACTCACTCCTTTTCGCATTTTGTATGGACGTGACCCGCCCCAGTTAATTGGTTTCGAGCGGGTCCCACAGCCATATTAGCCTTGGAACAGCAAATGCTGGAACGAGATAGAATTTTGGGGATTAAAAATACATCTCCATAGGGTCCAACAGCAAATGAAGTTGGCAGCTGACAAACATAGAAGGGATGTGGAATATAAGGCTGGAGATTGGGTTATCATTGTGGTACTCTACAATGAAAAGTTAGCCCCGAGGTACTACGGACCGTTTGAGGTGTTGGCAAGCGTGGGAAAGATAGCTTATCGCTTGTCACTACCAGCTGCTACTCGTGTCCACCTTGTTTTCCATGTTTCGTAGCTGAGAAAAGTGGTGGGAAATGCTCCTGTAACCTCTTCCCTGCCCCTTCAACTTGGTGAGGATTGGGAATTACTTGTGGAACCAGAATTTGTCTTAGGTTTCAGACAGCCAAATCAGGGTACAACTGAAGCTATGGAAGTATTGATTCAGTGGAAGGGTCTGTCACCTATGGAAGCAACTTGGGAGCCATCTAACATAATCAACCAGCAGTTTCCTTCTTGGCACCTTGCGGACAAGGTGACTGCATTGGGGGTGAGGGGTAGGTATTTGATAAACCCCCACTAAATTTACATACACAAGACGTAAAAAAAGGCCAAGCAATCACATGGGAGGGAGCCAACCACTTGACAGCAGGGCACAGTAATAGTCGCTAGAATGACGCCGAGTCATTAAATTGTTAAGGGCTGTCAATCATTTTGTTAGAGTTAGTTGGGATAGGGTATAACTAAACATGTAAGGGTAGGGGAGTAGGGTATGAAATGAATTGAGTAAGGAAGAGGGAAATGGAGAATCATATTTTCCATTAGTTTTCATTTACAGTTGCATATTTCATTTTGAATCTATAATACTGAAAAAACAAATACATCTTCAGTTTTTTTAGAACTTCTTCCTATCAGATGCGCGGTTCTGATTCAATGGAAAGGGCTGCCCAACTTTAAAGCTTCCTGGAATGGATAGCATCTATCATCCAACACTTCCCTAACTTCTATCTTGAGGACAAGGTGTCTTTGGAACCCAGGGGTGTTGATAAGCCTCTCGTTCAGTGAACTTATTCTAAATGGGCTTGGAAGATCTGAATGCCAGCTGGCAGGAGGGAGAGGTCAACAAAATCCATTAATGAGCAGGGGGACGTGGGCAAAGTAAGGGGAATATATGTTGAGGGGGGTGGGGGGACCATTGTAATGCAATGCAGTTTTTAGTAGTTTTGAGATATTGGAAGTAGCCCTCTCAAAATGTATATCTGTTTTTTTTTCTGTACTTTCTTACTATCATCAATACAGTGCATCTATCGTTCCAGCAAGCAATCCCTCTGTTCTTTATTTGAATCCCATGGTATTTATCGATACCATAATATTTAATATTAGACCTTACGATTGAATGTCACCTGATTGATTTCTTGGAGTAATTATGGTTCACTAATTATCCAATCACGGATATCACTGAGCGCATATAAATTGCAAATGCTGTTCTGACTGTTTCTCATGTTTACGTAGCAACCATGCCAGTGATTTTGCACAAGTCATCGGATTCTAACAATGGGAAGGAAGTAGAACGTGCCAGAAGTAATGGAAAACAACATGTTGGAGAAGAAGGATCCTCCTCCCACACAGAAGGTGATCTAAAAGGAATTGACTTTCCAGCTATTCGACCAGGTATCGCGGCAGACCTGAAATTTGGAGGTTGTGGGTCCTACCCAAATCTGCCATGGGTTTCGACTACTGGTTCGGGTCCAAATGGAAAAACAATATCTGGTGTGACTTACAAGTACAGCCCTACACAAATAAGGATCGTTTGTGCTTGTCATGGATCCCACATGTCTCCCGAAGAATTTGTTCAGCATGCAAGTGAAGAGAATCCAGAATCTGGCACTGGTTTAGCATCGTTCCCAAGTAGCACTCCAGCAGTCTAAGCATTTGGCAATGAAATTCTTCATAATTACTGAAAATGTTTCTGCTCTGCCTCGGTCATAGTTTTGACACCTAATCTAAGCAAATATATGCATTTGGTTCTGCATAATGAATAAGATGTTGCCTCTATCACTCTCCAATGTCTACGATTTTCCTCTGTAGTCCTGTGTCTTTGCACCTTAGTTTTGTGAAATCTATCAATTTTTTTGGTCAGACAGATAATAGATATTCTCTTTTCTGCTGTGGTTATGTTTGATTGACAATAATATATCTATCTTTTCCATGCTTGGCACTGGGATGTAAGATGCACCGATTTTTCTTTGTACCTCATTATCATATTGTTAGCAAATGCTGAGGGTAAGAAGCAATTAAATGATGATTTGTGCTTCTAATTGTTTCATTCTGGTTGAAATTGGGAACCCACAGGGTAAACATGGTTCTAAATGGAGGGAGTGCATTCTTACGGCATATTTGATACGCAGTATTGAGTATGTTTAAATATTAAAAATTTATTTGACATTGATTTTACTTATATTCGCACCATGCAATATTGAGCATGATTACATAACTCAGTATTTGCTATTTGTTAACTCATATTAGTTACACAATATTAAGCACGATTAAAATATATTTAATATTTACTACGACTAAAATAAATTCAATATTTTCTATTATTTTACTTAATAGTTAAAATAAATTATTTATTTTGGTAAAAATGTAGGAGTGATTTCTTTTTCTTTGAGTTTGTGCCACCCATAATTTCAATTTTCTAAAAATATTTGCATCACAGAAATAATCGTTAATTGATCAAATATAATAGGGAGTCATAATGATGTCCATAATGGACACATGATGACCCTATTGGTGGCATCCACATCCCAAATTTCAATTCTGTGTTTAAAAATATTCTCTCTAAAACATAAGATATTCGTTATAAATAAATAATACCTTTGATTGATCAACTGTTACAAGTGCTGAATAAGCAATTTTTTTATGCCCATACGGGACCCAACAGGTAGTCCATGCCTCGTAATGACCGTACGATGATCCAGTGCTAGAATCAATCAATCAATCAAAATAAAGTATTATTCCTTTCTGATCGATACTTCTGCAAAATTCTTACAATTTCATTCTCCACTCTCTTTATAGGCACTCTTTTATGTTATTCTCTCTCTCTCTCTCTGTGTACAAAATACAGCGATGGCGAGGATAATCCCTATGGCTTTATCTATTAGACCCTCGCTCTGCTCTTCCAGGCCTCGCTTTCTTGTTTCTCGTTGCTCGCCCCCTTATCATCGCAGGCTCAGTTTATCACATCTCAGCAGTGGTCTTTTAATTCTCTCTTATTGTTTTTTAATTTTCTAGCAATTTTTAAATTCTGTATACATTTTCGCTACTTTTAGTATAATTAGGGTAGAGATTGAGTATATTGTTTTAAAACATTAATGTCATAAGTAGTTAGTGTTCGCTGAATGTAAGAAATTTCGTACTTGGTATATTGGAGATTTTAAGAAGAAATTGGCTGCTGATGGTAAGTAATAATTTGAGTTGGAAATTTCTTAAGTCCTTTTATGTGAATATACAATTCAAAATTTGAAGCATCTCGTTGTTGTTTCTGGATTCTAATTTGCCCTAGTTCCATTTTTGCTAAATAATGATTTTAGACTTGAGATATTTATTGACATGGAACTGCTAATGTGCTCTATTTAATCCTGGAGGTTTTGATTGTCAACTGAGAACCTCTCCTTGAACGATCAGATCTCTCTGATGAAATAGATGAATATGAAGCATGTTTTCGTTTTAACTCTTAACTTTATCTTGTAGATGGTTGTTTCTTCTTAGTTCGAGATCCTGGTCATTTTTAGATAAAATTGGGGCATGGAATTAAAATTCAATGAAATGACTAAAAAGTAAACTCAAGTGCTACTCAAATTCCAATCTACAGTTTTATTACAAAAGACAGCATTCAATTTCTGTATGATGTTATTCGTTTCTTATAATTATTGTAATTATGTCTCCTTTGATTTGGATTTGAGTGTACAAACTGAGTATGTTATTGTAATATATATAAAATAGTTGAGTCATTCACTCTGTACGTATTTGCACATAAATGTTTCATCTCGTTGATAGAGACTTCTTATTAGTAATCAGGATTCTAGGTAAAAAAAGAGTTCTCCACAACTTTTTATTCTTTCTACGATTAGATCTTAGGTCATCAAAGAAAACTCCATTCTTGGATGGGAATCGTGAAACGGATAAATGTTACAATTGATGAATCAATTTCGTTTTATATGCATCTGTCACTTTATCTTCAATCAATGGTAAATCATACCTGGCACTAAAATGAACTAGATTTTAATGGAAGTTATAGCAACACTATTGCAAGTGAGTGCTCAAGTTTCAGCCAAGAAACTGCTTCACTTCGTTTGAGGAAAATCCAAATGCCTGAATGTCCCTATATTCTGCCCCATGTCAAATGAGAAATAATATGAAGCATAGTTGCGGTTCCTTCTTCTGTATCTCTTTTAATTTAGTATTACTCATGTTATTTGTGCTCTCTGATCTTTTTTCTTTTTAAGAATCAAAAGATTGAAATTTCTTATTAGTGTTCTGGAAAAGTGATCCCCCAAAATTCTTATGCCTCATCAGTAGTTAAACATTACGACTAATGGGTTTAAAGTGCTGGTGATGTCGAACGAGAAAGTGAAAGCTGGGTCAAGAAAGTGAAAATGAGAAGAGAAAATGAGAGAAATTTGGGAGGATGAAAAACTTCAGTTTAATTGTATTTCTAATTAATTTTAAAGTTGTGTCCCTTCTTATAGACATAAAGCATTTAAAATAGAATGAAACTTCTAAACAATGTATAACATCAAAATCTCATTAAAAAAATCTAATCTAAAAATAAAACAAATTCTAAACTACATTTTATATTTTCTAAAATACATTTTCAATTTTCATAATACCTTCCAGTTGAAGAAAACTTGACTCCAGCGATTTAACTCCAAATAGTTGTTTTACTTGTTTACAACTCTGGATCTAGGAGTTTTAACTCTTCTTCTATGATCCAAGGATCTTCAGGGTGCAGGCGTCGAGCCAAACTTCTAGTGTGAAATAAATCTAACTACTTTTTAGTTTATCTAAACTAGATGTTCAAATTTCTATCAGTTGGT
Organism: Fraxinus sp. D2006-0159; assembly: GCA_903798375.1. NCBI lineage: Eukaryota > Viridiplantae > Streptophyta > Magnoliopsida > Lamiales > Oleaceae > Fraxinus > Fraxinus sp. D2006-0159. The sequence continues at coordinate 13,644 of CAIGRQ010300197.1, forward strand.
GGGCTCAAAAGAAACACTGTTTTCTTGATAATCTTGAATGTTATCCAGCTATGCCTCAGTTTCAATCCTTCGGGCTTACAGCTTCAAAGTTATTTAGAGGAGAGGGTGGCAGGAAATCAGTTAGTGCAGCTGGAACTGTGGCACAAGCAAGTACTGCTACTACTCAAGAAAATGTCTTAGAGTGGGTTAAGAACGACAAAAGAAGAATGCTCCATGTTGTTTACCGTGTGGGGGATGTGGATAGGACCATAAAGTATGTCTTTGTATACAATCATCTGCTTTTGATCTTGGGTGCTGTTTTTCTCTATTGAAATGACTGGCTTAGTATAATCAAATGGTGTCTGCAGATTTTACACAGAGTGTCTAGGGATGAAACTGCTTAGAAAACGCGACATACCTGAGGAAAGATATACAAATGCGTTTCTCGGATATGGTCCTGAAGATTCTCAATTTGTGGTTGAACTCACTTACAGTAAGCATCAAACTTTTACTAAACTGCTATTCTCCACCTCTATCGATTAGAGTTGAATGATTGAAAATGCTTTGCTCCTCATCCCTTTTTGCGAGTACATTACTATTGCTGTTTACTTATCAGCAATAATGTGTTTTTATCCTGATAATGCTTTCAGACTATGGGGTTGACAGCTATGACATTGGAACCGGTTTTGGCCATTTTGGAATTGCAGTTGATGATGTAAGTTCCGTTTATAATATATGGCCATGTAGTAGATATGATCTAAACTTTATGGTCTGTTTGATATGCAGCATAACCTTGAAGATACAAACCTCTTCTTCTGTTCACCTTTTAACTTGCTCGCTTTCTAGTCGTCTAATATTGTTAATTTAACTATGTTTTTCTGCTCCTTTAAACGAGGAACGAGCATAACATGCTGCCAGAGAATTTTTTTTAGCTGCTTTCCTCTTTCAGGCAGTGCTAATATATTAGGCCCTCTCCCCCCGTAAAATAAAAGAAATAAAAGAGGCCCCCATAAGCATGATGCAATGGTAAAGCAGGAGATTCTTTACGGGGTATCGGAGGTTCAAATCTCTGCGGCAGCTGGAAGGCAACATTTATGTTGGAAGGCAGATGTCCTTTGATGGCAAAGTTATGGTGCGCTTTGTCAGCCCTCCGGGAATCCTGTCCGCACGTCGTAAAGGGAAGTCCACAGGGAGAACCGTTTCGCCAATGTTCGGCCCAAATGTGTATAAGCTGTGACCACATCTGCATCCAAATTTATCGGGGTGGCAAACCGGGGGAAGGCCGCCACTCCACAGGATTAGTCGGGCGAAACTCGGACACCCGAGTCATCCAAAAAAAAAATAAAGAAAAAAAAAAGAGAATTTGTTAGTGCATTTTAATATTTCTTGTTATTTATGTCGCTAGCCTTGTCCCTTGTACACATTCTAGAACTATCTAGTTTTTAAGGTTTGCAAGATATTCAATTTATACTGAAATCATGATTGTATTATAATATTTCTTTTATTGTTGATAGCATTGGCCCTTTTGCACGTCTAGCATAATCTAGTTTTTACTGGTTTGAAAGATGGCGAGTTCAGTGTCGATACTTAGTTTTTCTTGAATTATTGTTGGTGTAAAAGCATGTTTGAATAAATTTTTTTCACTCTCAGACGTAACACACTCGCACATAACCTCACTACTTCTCCCTTTAGAATAAATGAAATTGCTTAAATATTGTTGCCAATGCTTAGATAAGAAAGACAGTTGACCTCATAAAAGCTAAAGGTGGTAAAGTTGCCCGAGAACCTGGTCCTGTGAAAGGTGGCAAAACTGTTATTGCATTCATAGAAGATCCTGATGGTTATAAGTTCGAACTTTTGGAGAGAGGTCCTACACCTGAGCCATTGTGTCAAGTAATGCTTCGAGTTGGAGATCTTGATCGTTCTATTGAATTCTATGAGAAGGTGAGATAGAAAGAAAGCCATTTGTCTTTTCATCATCTTTGAGATCTTTCCTGGTATATTACTTATCATTAACATATTCTTCTTTTTAAGATTCTCTCTAATTTTTTCTTACATATTCCTTGTTCTGAACTTGTTCTACATTGTGCTCCTTTTTTCCCAAAAATTTATTGGTAACATGACTTCATATTTTATTGTTGTCGTGGTGCCTTTTTTAGGCTTATGGCATGGAGCTTCTTCGCAAGCGAGACAATCCTGATTACAAGGTAATTATATCTTTTATTTTTCGGAGACAAAAATTCAATCATTAAGTAGATATTTCCTCTATCAACCACCCCCCACCCCCAGTCATCCTTCTGTGTGCCAGAATTTATGAAACATGTATAATTCATCCAGGACTCTTGAGTTCAACACTTCAGCTTGCTCTTCCTTCTTCATGTCTGTTTCCTTCTGAAAATACGTAGTTCGACCCTAATACCATCTAGAGGGAGGGTGAATAGGTGATTATGCGGAATTAAAATTACTTAACAATTAAATAGCATCAAGTCACTATTAATTATTTTCTAGATGGTTAATCATGCAATTCATATTTTCCTATGTTGAATTACCGCAATTACAAAAGCAACAAATAACACAGAATTGATCACGAAGAAACCCCAACTGGGTAAATACTTTGGGCACTTTGCTAGTCAACAATCCACTATAAATGATTTATAACTTACAGTCTACCAGACTAGACGACGACACATACTATCTGATCTCCTGACTGTAATTCCAACAGCTCTTCTAGATTTTGTGCTCCTGCACCAACTCCCAACTGCAGATTCCAAAGTTCTCCTGGATTGCGCTCTCCTGCAGCAATTCCCAACTTTGTAAAATCGTCTATCTCCTGTGGATTTACGAAGAACACCACGTTCTTCAACGACTGGAACTCCAGTCACATTTCCTTGATCTTCAAAAACTCTGACATATCAGTTTGGTATTTGGATTGTGAAATTGATGTTTTTCTCACCACCAGAACAATTCACTATGTGAATAATGAAGGTTGAATGATAACTGATGAAGAGAATATGAAAACCAAGTGTTTACTTAATGATCAACCTTAGAAAAACCGTTATGTGGCGTTTGAATATTTATATGTAGGTTAAGGAATGAATTGACGCTTGAGCCAAACTTTGGCGACAGTCTGGCAAAATTTCGCGCTGTTTTTTCTTCTTTCCCATTCTCGAACCCTAGACCTAAGATACCTTAATTTCACCTAATTGCACAATATTCCTTGACTTTTACAACATATCAATTTTAGTCATTATTGTTCACAGATTTGCCAATTACAATAAATACCTAACAAGCTCCCCCTTTGACATTCTGTGACAAAACTACAATCTAAAGTCAAGACAATAGTAAAATAAAATAATAGACTCAAAAACTGACACAACCAATAACTGTCTTGAACGAATTCTGCATTTCATTTTTCAACACCTGTTTCTGAAATAGACAACTTAAATACTCAGTGTAAAATGTATGTTAAACAGTATTAAGTGTAAAAATAGTTCAAGCAGTTCATCAAGCAGTATTACCTGTAAAAATGATTTAAACATTTAACTCATTATGCATCTTTTCAGTTTCATATCATATGCTAAATTAAGACGTAATATCAATGTAACCCAACATACTAAAACGAAATATTGATACTACAAAAAATCAAAACTTAATCTAGCAAAACTGAAAGTAAATTATATCATATAATCAAAAGTTTTAGATACATCATGTCAAGTAGATAAAAACATATACATCATGTTAAAGCAAAAAAATCTACTCCATCAAAACTTTCCAAAATCTATATATACTCCCCCGTTTTGTCACAAAACGAAAAGGGATAACCCATCATCGTTAGCATCATCAAAATCAGTCCTCTTCTCCGAAGCTGCACCATCATACCCAATAGCGCAACGAAGCATAGTAAACTCGGTAGTGTATCGATTAACTATAGCTTGCAGCTGTGTAAGCTCTGCCATTATTCGAGCTTGCTGTTCGATCAACACGATCATCTGTCCCATAAGTGTAACAGACAGATCAACGAGAACAGAATGGATATCAGCAGGTGAAGGGACAAGCTTAGTGGGAGGAGGAGCAGAAGTAGAAGAAAACGGAATATCAGTGGATGGAGGAGCAGAGGATAAAATAGGAAAATTCGAGGGATCAAAAGAGATAAGGTTATCTATAGGATCACCCGGCACAATCGGATCAACATGTTGTGCTGGCTCAGAAGAAGCACGTGACCTACTTTGAGCAATAGTGGTATGGCCAATCAACCGAAAAACCCGCATCGGAACCCCCTCTAGAAAACTCATTCCAAAGGCTGTTACTAACCTATATATCAAGCAACCATAAGATAGTCCCACCCTCATCCCTGTGACGTGAAAAATGCCCAAAATCTGCTAGAAAATGAACGAGGGTAAGTAAATGGAATCGCCATACAACATGACGTACAAAAAATGAGCCTTCTCCATAGGTAATGAAAAAGTATGAGACACGGGCAAAAGATTCATGCACACAATACGCAATAGAATATGGCGGTCAGTAGGAAGAGAGCTGGTACGAATCGCACTGGACCTCTCTTCAACGGTGTGTTAAACATCATCGAACGGAGTAGAGAGTCATATCAGGAGTCAAATAAGGAAATAAGGGGTGAACGACTCTCAACACAACATTATGAGGGATCTTAATCGTCTTACCCATAAGACATACTATGAAAGATGAGCCACTAACATCATGAATTTTACCTTAGAACTTGTGAATAAGAAGATTCGGTGGAGGGATGAACTCGACCAACAAAGGTTCCCAACCCCGAGAAATGAAATGGCGGCGAAGTCGGGTGATAGGTCAAACATAATGACCTCGTGCTCAAACAAAACCAATCTCAATGAAAACTGTGATCCAAAAGTGTCTCGGGCAACAGCAGAAATAAACTTAGACCTACTGTAAGGGGTGGAGGTACCAGGTGTCGTAGCAGCAATACGAGCTCTCTTAGGCGGCATCTAAAACATGTAAAACCAATATATCAATACCTCGATATGATATGCATGAGATGCATGAAAGCATGCAAAACGAGGCAAAGAGGGTAAATGCAACGCGCCCTAGAATGAATGCACAACGAGATGCTGTGATGCCTAGATGTAGGTGGTGAGAATACATGACGTATGCCGTGATATCATGCCGCAATGATGTAACGTATGCCAACACCAAAAACAACCAGACTAAGACACCAGTGATCATGTGTGCCCCGTGTGCATAACGGAGAACAAACTTCACACTTCCAACCTGTAACTCGACAATCCAACACAACACAACTCCAATTCTCAAAACAACTACTCTCAAGCCAAAATCACCCAAAACATCAACCACATTCTCAACCACCGTGACTACAAACCACTAACTAATTCTAATGCAACCTCCATCAACTAACTATGTAAAAAAAGAATAAATAGAGTGAAGAACACACATTAAACCACGAAAATCGTGCTAAAATAGTCTAAAACCCCAATGTTCAGTGCAAAATGATGTAGGAAGTGATTACACTCTATGAGAATCAAGAAAACGTGCAGTTTAACCCAAGAAATTAAAGCAAAGAATCAAAAGAACCCACATAAATTTGAAAATTCGAGAAATAAAGGTTTTTGGAGCAATACCTTGAAAACTCGTTAAAAATGGAATGAAAAACCTGTGCAAATCTATCAAAAGATGGATGCTATATGTTCAATAAGTGATTAATAGTATGAATTTGAGATGGGTGGGCGAAATCTTGAGAGAAATGGAAAGAAAATTTTGAAATTTGGCGTAAAACACTTGAAAAATAACGTTAAATACAAGTAAACTCGAGCGATAAGGGAGTGAGACAGCTTTTGCTCCTATCGCTCGAGTGTGGCTCAACGATAAGCCAGGGACAAACTTTTTGACAAAAATAGCACTGAATTTTTGAAAATTAAGAAAAATAGCACTTTTTTTTAAAAAAAAAATTAAGCCCTTAACAACCAGATCCCTTAACAACCAGATAAACTCAGAAATGCATGTCCTCGCAAGTAAAGCATTATCAACAATAAATTCTCACGTACTCAATCAAGTTCAAAATAGAGTAAAGTGTATAAGTGACTTACTCGTGTAAAGTGCCACTATTTTCTTGTTAACATGACTCAAAACCTTAAATTTGTGAGAAATGACATGTGAGCGCCATTGTTAAATAAGTATTTTCCTCACTCATGAAATTCGAACCCATAATATTTGTAGCTGAAAATGAGCCCAATTACATAAATATTTTTCTTTTCTTCCTCCTGAATTTAAGCATATAATTTTTATGTCGCTTTCTCAAATATTGCATCTTATGTGCAGACTCTTGTTTATTAAGCGACTAAATTAACCATGTAATAAGATTTATGCCGATTAACCCAAGTCAATTGACCTAGACACCAGGTTATGATAACCCCTCAGGCTTAATTACTTGAGTCAAATAGGTTTCGAACAAAAGTATAAGATGAACCAAACTATTATATACATATATTTTAAATAATACAGGGAGATGCATTATGAGCTAAGGTCATCTAAATGTAGGTCAATTCATGCTCAAGGTCACCTTACCAACAGATGACAGCCATCCCAAATTTCATACATGCTGTCTAGACTCACTCACAAGATCACAGTGTGAGCTGTGCAGATGGTACATGAAGAAACTTATACTCAATACTCCACTTTAAACCGAACCAAGAAATGGAAATGACAGTATCGAACGGATGAATACATGGTAACAAATGCTATGTTAAGAGTACCATGAAACGTCTCGAGCCCAAAAACACACATATTTTTTATTTGTTTAAATAAATAAAAAAATCAATACCCAAAGAAAATAAAAACACAAAACGAAATAAAGACAGAACACAAATAAGTACGATGCAAGCAATAAAGAATGAACTGCACATGTATGCACCTAAGAAACTAATCATGGTGAAATATGGATACTCTTACCTTTAATAGCATGATCAATCTCACAACCTTCCAGGTTGCTCTTTTCAACCCAAATCTTCTTAGAAGTAGAAGTGCTTTTAGTTAATCGAGTCATCATTTCAGTTAAGTAGCTAGCCTGATTGGCTAGAAAATTAACCTTGCTAGAGAAATCCTGACTTTTACTTCTAGTCACAAGTTTACAACACCTAGGTCTTGTGTATCCCGGTGCGCCACAATGGTGACAAGTGGGAAAGAAGTTAGGTTCAAACCTACTCGGAGGTTGTTGTCGATATGTACGACGATTAAACCTACGTTTTCGAGTATGTCTCGATTCTAAGATATTTTTGCTCTTTGGTTCAAGATAAACAGTATTCCGAGCTTTGTTAGTAGCCGGGACGAACATGGTCTTAGATGTACTAGTAGTAGTACTAACATTTTGAAGGTAACCGAGACCATGCCTATTTTCAGCAGGCTTGTTCATTCCTAACGGCTTATCAAGTTTTTACGAACCACTCATGAATGATTGGAGTAGAGTATTAGATTTTTCAAGATCACTTGTTAAGGATTTAACTTTAGCTTCCAAGTTTTCATAAACAAGCTTCAACTCATTCAGATTTTTGGTAAAGATTTTTGGTAGAGTCCTGAAGATCACCTATGAGTTTTTCTTTTTCTCTTTCAAGATCATTCACCTTTTTCAGTACAACTTTATTGACCTTTTTAATCTTAAGACTCTCCTTAAATGGTTCACGATAAGATTCGTGAATATCAGGTTCATCCTCAGATTCTTTATCGGATTCTTCACTCCATTAATCACTTTCAACCTTTTCAATTTCCTTATCAGATTCAATCGTAGCTACAGATGCGAAGGTCATGAAATTTTGTTCATTGTCATCACTAGATGTATCACTTTGAGAACTCGAATTTTATTCATCATCACTCAAGGTCACTGCTAATGCCTTACATCTTTCTTTATTCGAATGCTTCTTCAAGTTAGGACATTCATTCCTATAGTAACCGTAACCTTGACACTCATGGCATCGAACACATTGAGTTTTCTTATTGGGAGTCCTAGAATTATTCTTTTCATGTTTATCTTTCACGAATTTACTAGGGACTTCATTTTTTCGTTCTTAATACTTTCTCCTATTCCTCATCACCTTCTAAGATTTTTTTAAAAAATAAGCTATTTCGTCTTCCCTAAGCGTCTCTACATCTGTTGATTTACTCTCTTCTTCTCTAACAGTATTCATGGCTAAGGATATAAGCTTTTTAGATTGTGAAATGGTGAGTTCATAGGTTTGAAGCGATCCTATGATTTCTTCTATCTTAACTGCATCTAAGTCCTTACTTTCTTCAATCGAAAGGCTTTGATACTAATTGAAAATACTAAGTTCAACCCAAACTACACCTGGATGGGGTGTATTGATGATTACGCAGAATTAAAATTACTTAACAATTAAATAGCAACAAGTTACTGTTAATTATTTTCTAGATGGTTAATCATGCAATTCATATTTTCCTATGTTGAATTACCACAATTACGAAAGCAACAAATAACACATAATTGATCACAGAGAAACCCCAACTGGGTAAAAACTTTGGACACTTTGCCATCAACAATCCACTATAAACGATTTATAACTTACAGTCTACGAGAGTAGATGACGACACGTACTATCTGACCTCATAACTGTAATTCCAACAGCTCTTTTGAATTTTGTGCTTCTGCACCAACTCCCAGCTATAGATTCCAAAGCTCTTCTAGATTACGCTCTCCTGTAACAACTCCCAACTTTGTGAAATCATCTATATCCTGTAGATTCACGAATAACACCGTGTTCTTCAATGACTAGAACTCGAGTCACCTTTCCTTGATCTTTAGAAACTCTGACAGATATGAAGGAAGTAGCAGTTTGGTATTTGGATTGTGAAATTGATGTTTTTCTCACCGCCAAACAATTCACTAAGTGAATAATGAAGGTTGAATGATAACTGATGATGTTTCTGCTTTTGACGCTCGAGCTAAACCTTGACGACAGTCTAGCGAAATTCCATGTCATTTTTCCTTCTTTCCCACTCTCGAACCCTAGACCTAAAATACCTTAATTTCACATAATTGCACAATATTTCTTAACTTCTACAACATCTCAATTTTAGTCCTTTTTGTTCACATATCTACCAATTACAATAAATAACTAACTCCTTTAAAATTACAATTTATTATTCATTCTATTTAGATTGTAATATTGTGAATCTTATGCAGATTTGGGCTTATAAAGCCATACCATCTATCGGTTGGAGATGTGCTAACAATTTAGAGGAGGCTGACCTTCCAAGGATATGTCGATATGATTCTTCTAAAATGCCTAACTCCAAGGATATTTGTGCAAGTCAGGAGTAACCAAATGTAAGTATATTTTAAATGTAGATTAAAATATTGTGTACTTTCTGAAAACTAAGTGTACCTCTCATTTTTTATATATATTGTTGTTCATTGAACACTCAAACATATGCTGGAAAAGGCTTCTACATCATATTGGATGCAAATTCATCCATTCACTGATAAAGTAGAGGATCTAACGTTGATATGTTTGTGGATAATATAAATGGATTGGATTCGTCCATTTGTGTTGACTTTCCTTAGTAACCTTGTTAGTCTCCTAATGTCTCTATATCTTATCGGGATCCATATTCCTTTCGTAGGCTGCCTACTTCTACAAATGCTCATACATTTCATTCGAGACCATCTACATCATATCCGTCTCTTTATCTACCTAGAGATGAGTTCGCTCAGGAATTAAAGATGTAATTAGTACAGATAGTAGAGACTTTAGATAGGAAAAATGAAAGACGAATAGATGAGATGTATTCTTACGTAGTTCGAAAGTTTGATTGTGTTATATGTTTGTGTACACAAATTGACGAAAAGGTATCATCTGTTGTGCAGTGAATTAAGATTTCTAATCCCTCGACACCTTACATATATCACTCTCCTCTTCATAGTGGATTTATGACTACTGGAAAGGAATATGTTGATATGAATGGGAATCTAATTCTTGTAAAAGTGGAAAATGATGAGAATGAAGATGGCAATGAGCATGATACGCATGTGTTGACTTGTTGGTAAATGGACCAGTTCCTATAGATGAAAAAAATTGTTGGCAAATGACAACGAACCAAAACAAGCAACTGATGTGAATGATGATCCAATTCCGGTAAAAGTGAAAAATGAGCAAAGACAAGTAACAAACACGTTGAATAATGATCAAACTCATGTGAAAGAAATAGATACCTGTAAATTGATGGATACTCAGTCATNGATGAGAATTAAGAAAAGGTCACTCATTCTTCGATCTCTTTTTACAAATCTAAAGAAGAGTAGGAAGCTTGACAATGTCAACGCATTTGACCATTTCGAGAGCTAGATCCAGCTAAGACAAATGACTTAGAGAATTGGTTGGTTAATGCACCTGACAGGTAATTATTCTTAGTGTAATTACTTTTGTGAAGTTGCATTATATGTTCTTATGTTATTGTTCAATGCAGTGAATATGTGGAAATGATATTGTTTACGAAGCCAAAACTATTTTTTGAAGATATTCAGAAGCAACGTGGATGGCTCAGTAGTGATGTAAGTTTCTTAGTATTCTATATTTTGCTCCTACTTCATTTCATTCTTAACTAGTTGTATACATTTGCAATACATTGACATAGCTTTGTACTTGATGAGGGCACAAATGGAGACACATCCTATTGTGTTCGTACAAGATTATAAAATTTTAGATTGTGCTTTTACTAACATGTGCAATAAGAGGTTTGAAGATTAGTGAAAGAAATAGATACCTGTAAATTGATGGATACTCAGTCATATGGTAATGTAGTGGTAGAAGATGAGTCTAATGACTTAGGTCAGAATGGACGCGGGATGAGAATTAAGTAAAGGTCACTCATTCTTCGATCTCTTTTTACAAATCCAAAGAAGAGTAGGAAGCTTGACAATGTCAACACATTTGACCATTTCGAGAGCTAGATCCAGCTAAGACAAATGACTTAGAGAATTGGTTGGTTAATGCACCTAACAGGTAATTATTCTTAGTGTAATTACTTTTGTGAAGTTGCAATATATGTTCTTATGTTATTGTTCAATGCAGTGAATAAGTGGAAATGATATTGTTCACGAAGCCAAAACTATTTTTTAAAGATATTCAGAAGCAACATGGATGGCTCAGTAGTGATGTAAGTTTCTTAGTATTCTATATTTTGCTCCTACTTCATTTCATTCTTAACTAGTTGTATACATTTGCAGTACATTGACATAGCTTTGTACTTGATGAGGGCACAAATGGAGACACATCCTATTGTGTTCGTACAAGATTGTAAAACTTTAGATTGTGCTTTTACTAATATGTGCAATAAGAGGTTTGAAGATTTTGAGCTTCATACGAAAGAAAAAAGCTAATATAGGACTTTAAATGGTTGAAAAATATGTCAAGATACATATATGGTAAAAGTCCTGAGAAGAGCAATCGATGAGATTCTTGTATGTCGTTGTATATTCCCTGTAATGTGGAAATGAAGCACTGGATTGCACTTAATGTGAACATTACCGAATGAACTATATACGTATATGACGACATGAAGAGTTGTACACGTTTAGGAAAATTGTAAAAAGTCATGCATCCAATTGTGAAGGTGATAACACGTTTAGGAAAATTGCAAAAAGTCATGCATCCAATTGTGTAGGTGATTCCTAGAATGATGAAGGAAAGTTTGTTGTTTGAAGATTATCCAAAGAAACAGTTTCATTGGCATCGACATACAGATGTTCCACACCAAAGTAATGCATAAATAATCTATATTTAGTCTTCTTAATATTTTCATTGCTTTGATACTACATATGTTATATTTAGTATCACAAATATCTTTGTAGGAGAGATTGCGGAATATTCACAATCAAGTTTATAGAACTTTTATCGGTCGGATTAGACGTGAAACTTATACTTGATGATATGATTGAATGTTGGAGGAAGAAACTAACTGCTGAAGTTTTTACTATGCATTTCAATCTATAGTTATTCTCTTTGGGTTTTCTTCAATTTTATGTGGTCAGAGGATATAGGATTTAGATGCTAATTTTATCTAGATGGTAGTATTTTGTATGATTTAGTTGGAAAACAAGTGCATAGATGCTGATTTTCTCTAATTAATGTTGGTTTTTATGACTGATTGCTATGTTTTCCATTGTATGAATATTTTATTCAAACATTGAAGTAGTCGGGGTTGAAACGGAGTTGCATTTTTTATGACAGCATGTATATTTATGCGATGGAAAAATAGACTGTATCATTAACTACGCAAATTCACCCAGATTGAAAAATGGCAGTTACATGTTCAAAATGACAAAATGCTGTTTTGGGTCATGAGGTCTCGATTTCACTACGACCTACGAAACAAGTCTTGGAATATCATAGATATCCAACTAAAACAACTATAAAAATTGAACATTAACCTTCATCCTTAACAATTTATCAAAGCTATCACAATCTATCAAAAACCATCATAATTTATCCACAATTTCATATTAACTTCGACAAAAAGTGCCATGATCTGTCTAATAGTCTAGACCATTTTTGTAAGCTAGGCGATTATCTTCCATCTGACCACACCTACTACATGTATGAGTCTTTTTTTCCTCCCCTCTTGATGGAATCCGACGGTTTTTTGGAAGTCCACTTTGACGTCCATTCAAAAGGGATGGTAATACCTTAGTTTGATTGGAGATTTTCCAATCAGCCTCATTTGCCATTGGATACATACATTCGACATATGCTTTTTTCCAACTAGTACTATTATAATAAAGCGAGCACAAATTGTAACAAGATATTCCCTTAAACTTCGTTGCAGTAAGAGCATGTTTGCAAGGAAGCTTTTCCAAATCAAATCCCATACAAGTTCTGCTTCTTGCCTCCAAGTTAACAATATGCACTTCATTTTCAACACCCACATGTAACTCGTACTCTTTTATTGGTACCACTATCAGCCCATTTGCATCATCATACTTTGTATGCATTTTATCCTACCTCCAAGTTAACAATATGCATTTCATTTTCAACACCCACATGTAACTCGTACTCTTTTATTGGTACCACTATCAACCCATTTGCATCATCATACTTTGTATGCATTTTATCCTCAATAGGTGGGGTTAGAGTATATGCGCATTTTCAACCTCAATAAGTCTCTCATAAAACCATTTATATAAAGTCTTTTTGATTTGCTCAACCATAGCCAGTATTGGAAACTCACGAGCATTCTTGAATTACGAGTTCAATGATTCTGCATTGTTAGTCGTCATAATATTGTAACAAATTCCTTTGAAATGTGCTAAAGACCAAAATTCATACCACACTTTCTTTTCTAGATATTCTTCAACTGCTGAACTTTTACAATATAGATTTGCCATTGATTTTTAAAAATTGATCAAACTATATTCCTTTGATGTTGCCAAGAACAATGGCAGAATATCAGTCCAATGATAATCGGACTTTATTTTTAGTTTTAGATTCNGAACTTTTACAATATAGATTTGCCATTGATTTTTAAAAATTGATCAAACTATATTCCTTTGATGTTGCCAAGAACAATGGCAGAATATCAGTCCAATGATAATCGGACTTTATTTTTAGTTTTAGATTCCACATGCAACATCCATGATGTGCATTAGGATAAAAAATCTCTATAGCTTTACGAATGCTATCCTTGCGATCAAAAATAAGAACAAGACCTTCCAACATACCTATTACCTAAAATAACTTATTGAAGAACCAAGTCTATGATGGGTCATTTTTGGAATCAACAATGCCAAATGCGAGAGGATATATATGAAGATTTGCATCTTGACACGTGGCAACAAGTAACATACCTCGAAATTTAGATTTGAGAAATGTTCCATCCACAGAAATGAC
>CAIGRQ010300211.1:0-10717 GCA_903798375.1 Fraxinus sp. D2006-0159
CCAACCGTAACAAAAGTTACCACTCCTCGAAGTAGGTCGTTCCAAAATATATAAACGATTTTTCCTTTTTTTGTCTCAATTTTGCGGGATTATTACGGTATGTCAAACTAAGTCGAAATATTGCATTCTTAATATTATTTCAAAGTGTTCACGACCTAATTTCTCCCCTCACTAACGGCGTGCGAAACGGCCAAACGTAGCAAAAGTTACCACTTGTCGAAGTAGGCCGTTCCAAAATATATAAACGATTTTTCTCATGACAGATGAACAGTAAACGAAATATATGACGGATGAACAGTAAACGAAATAGTGCCAAATGAAAAAAAAATAAAAAAATAAAGGCCAACTAATATATTTTCATTAAATACAATGGGCCCGTGTTGAATTTATCATCGTGAAGATAAAATTGGAATAAAATGGAAAGCACACATATAGTCAACAAAATCTGCCAGATGAACACTAAAGGAAAAAATGACAAAAACCCATATTAATTCGTAATGAACAGTAGCATATCGGTTTGAATCTAGATTTAATGTGCAATGGACGACACGAGATGAATAGTGAAAATCCGATCCACTCTTTTATAGTAAGTAGGATATATATATATATATATATATACACACACACACACACTAGGTTTAAGCAACGTTTATTTAGTTTATATATAATTTTTTTGGNACACATATAGTCAACAAAATCTGCCAGATGAACACTAAAGGAAAAAATGACAAAAACCCATATTAATTCGTAATGAACAGTAGCATATCGGTTTGAATCTAGATTTAATGTGCAATGGACGACACGAGATGAATAGTGAAAATCGGATCCACTCTTTTATAGTAAGTAGGATACTGTATATATCATGATATAAAAGTAAAAATCCATTTTGGAAAGACAACATTAACCTCAATTTTAGTAATACGAGAGGGAAAAAAAAGGAAAGTGAAATAATTATGATTTTACGTGGTGCGTTGAAATCAACTAGTCGGTTTCAGTTTTTAATCCCTATTTTCCGTGGCACATAGTTTGTTGAGACTTCAATGCTCAATCAAAAAACATGGCGGATTCACTTAATGCCCTTTATCAACGTCTCTCTCTGACGGAAGTAGAGACAAAAGGGGTTGTTGCGAGATCGGAGCAGTTGGAAAATGTAGAAATATGTGGGGGAAAATACCTATTTGTAAAGTCAATGACAGATCGACTCTTTAACAGAGAGGCCTTCAAAGGAACCATGAGGAAGGCGTGGCGTCTGACAAAAGGAGTGAAGTTTCGAGAGATGAACTCGTCTTTGCTGATGGTTGAATTTGAAGAAATACATGACAAAGAAAAGGTCTTACGTGAAGGACCGTGGTCTTTTGATAAACATATAGTGCTGATGATGGCGGTGGATGGACGAAAGCAGGTGAAAGAGATACAACTGAATACGGCTAGTTTTTGGGTACGAATTCATGACCTTCCTATTAGGGCTAGAACTGCTTATTCAGGGAGATTATTGGGGGAATTGATGGGGACAGTGGAGGAAGTGGATGCTGAGGAAGGTGAGTTAGTATGGGAGGAATATTTAAGTGTCCGCGTGAAGCTGAATGTTTCTAAGCCCGTTCTTCGGAGCTCCATGTTTTCCATAGATGAGGAAGATCCTGTCTGGGTTAGATTTTCATATGAGAGATTACCCAATTTCTGCTACGAGTGCGGTCGGTTGGGTCATAATCAAAAGGAATGTCAGCAATCCATTACAAACACTGAAATGGGCTCACTAATGGAATATCCTTATGGTGCGTGGCTCCGAACGGGTGAGTTTGGACCAAGAAACTTTCCAGGAAAACAACCAAAATCAGATTTCGGTCCAGGTAATCCCTCTGCTGTGAAGGACATTTCAGCTGAGGAAAATAGAGGTAACTTTGTATCTCCAGAAGGAAGTCGAGAATCACTGGAATCAGAAACTGGATGGGAAGAGTCACAAGCTCTATCGGTAACTGCACCGATGATTCTGCCGGAAAATAAGGAAAATATTGATGTGTATCGATTACAGACAGTGTCAGAGCACCTAAAAGAAGGAGGATTTTAAGGGAGGATCAAAACGAATCAAACTTAAATTTCAAAAACCATGCTGAGTGTGATAATGGACTAGACGAAATCAATAGGCCCAAGAAACAAAATCACATAGGACAGATGAATGTTGAAGGCCCAAAAGAAACAAGGCCCACTCACATGTACTGAAGGAACCCTGATGGACCAAATACTAAACGATGGAAGAGGCTGTCGCCCTTATCAAAGCCCATGGATCTGATTCCTTACACTCCGGCCCAAGATACTCTCCAGGTATTGGAAAGCTCGAAGAAACGGAAGGGAGCTGAAGTTAATGAAGGAAACCTGAAGTTCCAAAAGTGACGGATATTTGATTCTCCGGAAGATGGAGTTGACACTATGTTGGAAGACATGGAATTATCGGCGGTGGCTGCTAAGCAGCACTGTCGAAAGCAATGAGGCTCCTCAGTTGTAATGTCCGCGGTCTCGGGAATCCGTGCAGCATTCGATCACTCTCTGACATTGTTCGGAGAGAAAATCCCAACGTCATGTTCTTGTAGGAGACCCGTTTATCTTCAAAGGAATTTGAATTCTGCAAATTTAAATTAGGTTTTGGCAATTGTCTGGCTATTGATTGTGTTGGTAGGAAAGGCGGTATCGCGTTATTATGGTCTTCTGACATTGTTTTATCTGTGATAAATTATTCCCCTAATCACATTCACGCTTGTATTGAGTATGGTGATCTAAGCGTGAAAAAATGGTTCCTATCCGCTGTGTACGGATTTCCTGAAACCCACTTGAAACACAGAACATGGTCTCTACTTCACCACTTAAATAGTGGTTCAGATAAACCCTGGCTTCTCATGGGAGACTTCAATGAATTGTTGTTTTACCATGAAAAGAAAGGGGGACAAATGCGACCGGAAAGACAACTACTACCATTTCGAGAATTTGTCGAGGACTGTGAACTGAGAGACCTGGGGTATTCTGGATAAAAATATACGTGGTGTAATGGAAGGTCTAACCAGAACAGAGTTTGGGAACGTCTTGACCGATTCTTAGCAAATTCTGCTTGGATGAATGTGTTCACTTCAGCAACGATTACAAATGGAGTTAATTCATACTCTGATCATTCTCCAATTTGGGTGGATTTGGATAGGAGAAATGATTATTGAAGGTTTGTAAAACCCTTCAGATTTGAGGCCATGTGGGTGGATGATGCAGCGTGTGAGAATCTTATAAAGGATGTGTGGGCGAACAACTCTAATTTATCCAATCTTGTTGATATTTGCTCTCTTATTAAAGATTGTGGTCAAGTATTGGAGCGATGGAATAAAAATACTTTTGGTAATGTGCAAAAACAGCTTTTAAGAGCCCAAACTAACCTTAAGATTTTGCATGAAAGAGATCCTTTGCTAGTGAACAATGATGCATTGAGTCAGGCTAGAGAACAAGTGCAAGTTTGGCTTGAAAGGAACGAAGTTATGTGGCGCCAAAGGTCAAAAGCTCTATGGCTTAAGACTGGAGATAGCAATACTAAGTACTTTCACATGAAGGCCACACAAAGGAAGAAGAAGAAAAATATTGTCAAAATATTAGATGATGAGGATTGTTGGAAAGAAGGTTACGACAGAGATAGGGTGATCACCCAATATTTTCAGGCTTTATTTACCACCTCAAACCCTTCGGCTTCACTGGATTTTCTAGCTCCTATTGCTAATAGAGTCACTGACCAAATGAACATGGGTCTTATTAGCGAGTATCGTGCTGATGAGGTGAAAATAGCACTCCTAGAGATGGATCCTAATAAAGCTCCAGGACCGGATGGAATGTCACCAATATTTTTTCAAAAATACTGGCATGTGGTCGGCCTTTCAGTCACTGTAGCTGTCATCCAAGCTCTCAATTCAGGTGTTTTTCCATCCCCTCTCAATCATACTTTTATCACTCTTATTCCGAAAAAGAAAAACGCTGTAAGAGTGAGTGATTTTCGGCCTATAAGCCTATGTAATGTGATCTACAAGCTCATTGCAAAGGTTCTCTCTAATAGGCTGAAAGTGGTCTTAACAAATGTTATTAGTAAGAGTCAAAGTACTTTTGTCCCTGGGCGTCTTATTTCTGACAATGTATTAATTGCTTATGAGTTAGTTCATTTTCTTAAGAACAAAAGGAAAGGCAAAAAGGGTTTTATGTCATTAAAACTCGATATGAGTAAGGCATACGATAGAGTGGAGTGGAATTTTATTCAGTCTGTCATGGAGGTTATAGGTTTTAATGAGTCTTTCATATCTATTGTTATGTTTTGTGTAAGGTCTGTGTCCTTTTCTGTCTTGATTAATGGAGAGCCTAAAGGTCCTTTATTACCATCCAGGGGATTGAGACAAGGGGACCCATTATCTCCTTATCTCTTTCTCTTATGCACAGAGGGCCCTCATAGCGTTATTAAATGAAGCAGAAGTGAGATAAGATATCTCTGGTTTAAAGATTTGCAGGAGAGCCCCTAACATCAACCATCTGTTGTTCGCAGACGATAGCATTATTTTCTGCAAGGCTGATTTGGAAGAGAACAGACGTATTCAACTCCTGTTGAGCAAGTATGAAGTTGTGTCAGGACAAAAGATTAACAAAGAAAAGACTGCAATGATATTCAGCAATAATGTTAGTGAGGAAAAGAGGACTGAAATCAAAAATATGTGGAGTAATTGTGAAATTCAGCAGTACGAGAAATACTTGGGCCTTCTTCCAATTATTGGAAGATCGAAGAAAAGAGCATTTCAGTCTATCAAGCAGAGAGTGTGGCAGAAACTTCAATCTTGGAAAGAACGGCTTTTATCCCAAGGTGGCAAGGAGGTATTGTTGAAAGCTGTAGCTCTCTCTATTCCAACTTACACTATGTCATGTTTTCTACTACCTACTGCATTCTGTCATGAGCTTGAAAGTTTGATGTCTAATTTCTGGTGGGGACAAAAAGGAAGGGAGAGAAAGATCCACTGGATAAGTTGGAGTAAAATGTGTCATCATAAAGCTGTTGGAGGAATTGGCTTCAAGGATATTAGATGCTTCAACTTAGCATTGTTAGCAAAGTAAGGTGGTGATTGTCCCAAGAGAATTCCTCACTGCTTCATCGATTGTTCAAAGCAAAATATTTCCCAAATTCCAGTTTCTTTAAAGCCGGCCTGGGTCATAGTCCCTCATACACATGGAGAGGCTTTTGGGAGGCAAGAAGATGGATTCAAACAGGGAGCAAATGGCGCATAGGAGATGGAAAATCAGTTAATATTTGGCACGATCAATGGATTCCAGGACATCGCGCCTTGTTGTCAAAAGGAAATGTGGTGTGGGAAAACTCCAGAAATGACACAGTGGACTCTCTATTTGTTCAAAATGGAAAGACATGGGATTCAGACAAACTTAGAACTTTCTTCAACCCAAGAATAGCTTCTGATATTGAAAAAAAATTATCTCAGCCCAGATGAAGCAGAAGCCAGAATGTTCTGGTCCTTTGAAAGAAGTGTCCGTTTTAGCGTTCGTAGTTGCTACAGAATGATCTTT
Source organism: Fraxinus sp. D2006-0159 (assembly GCA_903798375.1). Lineage (NCBI taxonomy): Eukaryota > Viridiplantae > Streptophyta > Magnoliopsida > Lamiales > Oleaceae > Fraxinus > Fraxinus sp. D2006-0159. The sequence goes on from CAIGRQ010300211.1 coordinate 5,578, forward strand.
GATTACATTGGACAGCAGCAAGCAGGCTCCTCAAATGGCTCAATTGAGAAACTTCTGTGGAAACATTTGTGGTAGATGAAAGTGCCGCACAAGGTTAAGGTTTTTGCATGGAGAGCATGCAAAGATGGCCTACCTACAACCCTTAATCTAGAGAAAGCATGCTTAACTCTTCTTTAGGGGTGTTGTACCAGGAAGTGAAACATTTAGCCACCCAATTTGTAAACTGCAAATTCTCCCATATTTACAGGGATAGTAATATGGAGGCTCATAACTAGCTAGGTATGCAAAAGTGGTAGATGATATTTGTGTTTGGTTGGATAGTATTCCAGACTGTGTTTCTCAAGCTATCTGGCTTGATAATCGTCTGTAATCGGTATATCCGTTTGTTTAATGAAAGTTCCTTTCATTTCAAAAAAAAAAAACATAAATAATTAAAAGTTGCAATAATTATATTGGGTAGAACTCGCCATTAAAAAACGACTTTTAAAAAAAGTTGCCGAGTTGATTATACACCCACAAAATAAGCCTCATACAATAATGGTCATCACAATTGAATTTGCCAACTCATCATAGAATCATGTTATATTGATGTTAAGTGTGACGCTCGAAAATTTAAAATAGAATTTAATTATTTTAATGCCATATTTTTATTATTTTGAAAAGTTGAGTGATTAAAGTCATATATGAACTTCAAATTTTGGGGTAAATATTTTGATATGGTTAAATCGATAAAAACATTACATCAATATGAAGCTCGTTGGATAGTTCTTAATTAATCATGTAAATTAGGCTCAAGAAAAGGTTAATTCGGATAAGTTATCTCAAGATATTGAAGTTTAAATAAATTGTAATTTATTTATTTTTTTAAATCAAATTGAATTTGGATAAGGGATAGCCACGTGTATCTGAGAAATGGATGTGGGATAATTTTTATTATAATTCTATTTAAAGTCAAAAGTTGACATCACTATCACATATTGGGATTAGAATCACATTTTTTGTAATAGGTATTATGTACACATGTCATCTTATGATTGGTTTACTAAAAATTCAATCTTATCAAATTTGATAAATACGATTTTCCATCACAATTGTACCATGACTCAAGCACTATAATTTTCAATTATAAATAGTTTGCAATTGTCCCACAATTCATCACCAAAGAATTTTACACCGCAACTTTCATATTAAGCAACTATAAATTCCAAGTAATTTTTTTTTTCAAGAACTCGTTTGATCAATCGAGGTTAGATACTTTTGTACAAGTGGTTCGTTTTCTTATACTTTTATATTCAATAATTTTTGCATGAATTACCAGTGGATCTTCGGGTTCTTTATTAAGAGATATGAGATCCTACAGAAATTTAAGATGACCTAAGATGGTTGTATCGCTTGGTTACCGATATACTCCATATAAGAGAAGAGTGGTATGAAGTATTTATTTTTTTGTTATATAATTGTGTATGAAAATTGCACGTATCTTAGTTGGTATATTTTTTAAATACCCACTCTTACAAAATTTTATTGGTTAGCTCGGGTCGATTGGAACTGTGGTAAATGGTGGTGCGAACTACCAAATGGGATCGAAGAGATAAAACATTAAATTTATTTTCTTTTTTCTTTAAATTATTAGTCAGTTTTATTTGTTAAAAAACAATTATTTAAATTGTGGTTATGTTTTTATGTTTAGTTTAAATTTATGGATATTTCAATTATATTTTTTATTAAAAAATATTATTTTATCGTTCCACCTTTAATACAAAAAAAGTGAATTTTTTATAACACTCCAGTGTTTGTGAAGTTTTTGGGGCGTTACAATTTGGTATCAGAGGTAAGGTTTTGCTTTCCCGTAAACTTTGTAAAAAAAAAAATGTTATTATTCACGTGAACAATGCCCGTCACTTTTCACGTTGATTTAAAAAAAAATATTACAGATTTTTCTTTTCTTTTCTTTTGTTAAATAAATGATATTAATAGTTGTTTTAAGTAATTAAATAATAGTTTTTTTTTTCTAAAGTGACTTCAAATTATGATTGTATATGTTTGTATGTTTAGTTCTAGTCTTCGAGTGGTATTTAAAATTTACCAATTAGAAAATTCATATTTTAAGAGGACTCAAGTTTCATTTATTGTTTGAGGTTTCTTGATTCGAGTATTCGCAAGATTGAAAAGCTTTGTTAAAAAGATATAAACTGTCTAAGCAGAGTTTAGGATTTAAGCGGTCCACTTGTGACCCCCCCTCCTCATCTGGAAGCCTTTTGACTAAGTGTTATTCAAATTAATAAGACGAAAAAGGATATTTTAAAACTTTCCAAATTTAATAATATTTTATTTTCTAGAAACGTTCAATTGAGAAAATCCTATTTTAGAAAATTTCTGAAAAAATGTGATATTTTCATAAGCTTTAGAAGTTTAAAGATAATGTAAAAAAAAAAAAATTAAGTTGTTAACATACAATGTTATAGAGAATCATTGGCACGTGTCGTTCACTGTTCGACCACTCTCCAATGGTTCCTGGTTATGAAATGATTTTTTTTTTTATTTTATTTTTTTTTTGGCATCTTGCCTCATATTATGAAATGTATAAGTATGCTTACCTCACATGACTTATTAGTTAAATTTTTTTTATATTGTTTGTGCGATGAAATAAACTGTCACTCCAAAATAATTGTTAATTTTTTTTAGCAAAATTGAAGTTATACGTGTCACATGATTAGGACTTGGAAAAAACAACGAGGATGACTAGGAATAACCCAACATACTTGCAACGTGCTCAAATTGCTATCGAGAACTACATGGATTATGAAGTGAGATGAGAGTGAACCTTAGTTGAACATGTCAAAGATTTCATTTTAAAGTGGGAGCAAGCAATATCATTCGGATATAATAAGGGGACCATCATCTTGATATATCATCTTATAAGCACTATGCGACCTCAATGGAAAGACGTTGCTTACTTTGTGAGAGATATGGATTATGAGCTTTATTTGCCTAAAGACTGGGACAAGATTGATTTTAGAGGATATTGTGAGGATATCATAATCTTATGGAACTACAGACAGCAAGATCCAATGCCTAAGCCTGTACCTTATTTATAGAGTCCTGAAACCACGTGGCCTCATATTCTTGGATGAAGCCTCGAATCACTCCGTCGTCATGCATATAATACATTGACAATAGGTCAGCTACCCTATACATTAGGCTGGTAATCTTGACATTCAGTATAACAAATGTTACATCAATCACTCTTAAAGATTGCATGTAGATACTCTAAATGACAACAGGGCTCTAGTCAAAGGGAGCTTCGTATTGGACGTCTTTCAATGTGAAGAGCTGCGAGATAGAGAGCTTCGGCTCTTTCTTTGGCTTCTTATGTAGTGTTTTAGCTTCAGAGCTCCAGCCACTTATATAGTGCTTTAGATGAGAAGGACGCCAGCTTCTTCTTTGAGGACTTCGGCCAGGGGGAGTTTCGAAACATTAGCTTTTATTTGACTTCTTTATTTTGTCCAATAAGCCTTTGTTGACTTGGCTAGATTTGACTTACATTTTTATGTAGACTATGACATGGTCTTTTGACTGGAGCCTTAGTGGCGAGGCGTAACAGAGTTCATCCCTAAAGACAATTTCCTCCAAAAAAAATTTATTGAAGTAGGGAAAAGGAGCAATCATGTCCACAACTTATAAACAAGAAAAATACACAAATGAGAATAGAAATAAATCGTGGATACGTATGTCAAGAAAAAAAAGATTGGGACAAAAGTGCAAAGGACTACAAAGGTTGTAGACAACACACAAGATTTTATCTATTTTAATTTAAATACTTCCATTTGTACATGGACACATGGCATATTTTATTTAAATGTTTATTAAAATTAGTCAATTTCACCATAATAGGGCTTGATTGATTTATTGTTATATATTTTAGGATAATATATGTTCTTTTTTCTTTCTCTCGCTCTTTTTAAAAAGTGATTAAAGGATTTTTCGTCTCTTTCTTAAAGGAGCTTCAAATCCAAATCATTTGTTTGGAAATATTTTATTGTTACCACTTTATCTAAGTATTGACATTATCATCAAATATACTTATGTTTCTTTTGTTGAAACAATTATGTCCAAATCACTTTCAGAAATAAAATTTCACCCAAGTGTTTTTGAGTTCAATTCAATTCCATCCGAGAAAAACATTGTCAATAATTTGGTTCAATTGACAAGTTGGTATAGTATAGTATTGACTTTGGAATAAACATTGTTTTTTTGGAGACAGACTTCTGATAATCCTGTTAGCACATGTCTGCGAAATTTCTCTTAAGGATATTTTCTACAACATACCTTGCTTCATCTATGTTTCTACTTTTTTCTTTTTTCTGATTCTACAAGTCATTAGTATTGACAACACAACTTTGTTCAATGAATTTGCAAAAGATATCATGTCCTTTTAACATTAAGATGAAGATGGCAGTCGAAATGAACTAACTCTTCAACATTTTAAATATGTTAAATTATATGTAAAAGAGTTAATTGATGTTAAGAAAACAATTTCTATCAATACAAAAAAGAGAAAATGCTTTGGAGTTTTTTGATATCAAGAATAACAATAAGATACAATGGATATTGTGGACCACAAAAAATGGACTCAACAGATGTCGGGTCCACTCTTGCCACGTCAAGTACGGATCCAGCGCGTTTCTACCGGTATATAGACGATAGTTGGGGTTAAATGAACGCAGGAGGCACTTTTCGGCAAGAGACAAAACTGTTCAGACCCCGGCAAGATTAGTAGAAGGCAATCACGCTATCAATGATCACCCTATCAAAACAATCGAAAATCACTCTCTCTCTTGTCATGAAATATGCGGAGCGATAGACATGATCAAGATGACGTTTGTGTTGGAATTTTGATATATTTGCTATTGTGTTTGTAAGATATGTCAAGAACAAAGTATGTAAATCTTCTTTTTATTGAATTGTTCCTTTTTTTTTACCAAAAAAACCACCCTTTTTCTATTACAAAGTCAGCCTATTTATACTGTTTTTGATCGGCTAAATGCCCTTGGATCCACAAATACGTGGGTAAATCCTAACGTCCGACGCCTCACATCAAGGTCACCTCCAGGCAGTTAATGCTTTGGGCATGGGTCTC
>CAIGRQ010300244.1:0-11218 GCA_903798375.1 Fraxinus sp. D2006-0159
GGGGTCGGTCAGGGGGGTTGTCAAACCCCCCCGGTAGTGTAGCACATCTCTCTTTTGCAAAGGTAGGCCCGCCTCTCAATGCAATCGCCTCTGCATCCTTCAAACAGGGCATCATTTTTTTTTTTTTATTAAATTTTATTGAGCCCCTAATCTTAAATGTGACATACAAAGATTTATTTATAAACCAGTGGCCTTCACGTAGTTCCCTAAATTCACAAAGGGCAGAACCGTAAACCTGGAACAAAATCCATTAATCCACGTGGAACCACGCGCCTCCAATGCCACCTGTTTAAACCCGCCTCTTCCTCCCACTCCACCACTACCTCTCTCTCTCTTCCCCTGTTGTAGGCAGCTCAGCTACGTTATTTCTCCAAATACTATGAGTCCTTGTCGGAAGACACTTTACATTCTTGATTCCATATCCTTTTTGGAGTATAAGTGCAAAAATAATGGATTATGAAAGAGAAGATGTAGCCTTGAATGGAGAGACAGAAATAATCGAAGAGAATTCTGCTTCTGTTGTATAAAATGACTTGGTCATGGAGAAAGTACAGAAGAAGAAGGTGACAGTGGTTGAGGCTGCTGCTAAGATCAATTCCTCCGAACTTGTAGCTTTCCTTCTTTACATAACAGTAAGTTTTGTAGGTTTTTTTTGATAATCATTATGCGAAAGTTCGAAGGTAAATTGAAAATCTTTGATTTTCTCGTCGTTTGGCAAAGGAATGGTATGATACAAGGCACGAAATACAACTGATGCGATTGGCAGATTATTTCGGTGCTGCATTTTCGAAAGTTAGCACATCTAAGTTCTCATGGATTAAGATACTCAAAGCATCGCCTGTTGCCAAAATGGCTGATGTGAGTTTTCTTTTCGTTTTTGTGAAAAAATGTTTTTTAACTTTTTGAATACCCATTTTCCTATGTTTTGAGTGTAACATATCTGTCTCTTCACATTCCTGTCGAAGCCTCTTTTCTTTCCTTCAACAGTCATGGTCGAACATTCATGGGGTTTTCAATTTCAACATTTATGGAATTTAATTTCACCATCAATTGGTTGGTAAACTAAACCGAAAGCTTTATGGGAGCTTGGCTATAAATACTACAGTTTGGTCCCTCACTAATTCAATCTCCTTCAATTTTACACCATTTAATTAGAGTGAGAGGAGTTTGGAAGTGTCAAACTAGTGAGAAAAACAGTATCCTAACGTGGACAGCACCAATGGCTGGAGGTACTGTTTCTTGAGAATTATGGTCTTTGTTTTGATCCCTTAAGTGTTTATTCCGCATTATAGAACTGTTAAAATTATTTACATTAAGTGGATAGAGAATTTCAACATAGGTCTCAGACTCTCATCCTCTTTGCTCCTGGAAAGCATATGCATTTGATTCTTGACCATGTTTACTCCTTCAGAGGAAGTTGTTCTATGGAACTTTTTACATTTTTTGAATGTGTATAATTTTACTCTTCATAAATAGGTCCCTCTATCTAACCTACCTGAAGATGTCTACAAGTTCTCGGTGGAATGGCTTATCCATCTATTATGCCTCGCCACTAAGGCTCAGGTTAAAACGCTACATAACAATCCACGTGGAAAGAAAAAGTCAACAAAGAGTCAATTGGTCAAATGTAAAGAGATAAAATCAATGGCTGAAACTATTGTGTCGAAGCACTGCCTAAATGGCCGAAGCACCTAAATTTGAAATGCTTCCTATTAAGCCGAAGTGCTACCTAAAGAAGTTAGAGAAGAAGACGAAGCTCTTTACACAGAAGACCGATACAAAGCTTCCTCCAACCGAAGCCTTAGTTCATCCGAAGCTCCTGAACCTGAAGCTCTCTTACAAGATTTGTAAACAATTTTTAGGAATGATTGATGTAATAAAAAATGTCAAGTGTGTCCCTTAATTTATGGGGCGGCTGACTCATTGTCAATGTATTTATTGTATGACAGATAGTGATATGATGCTTTAGTAAAGGAGATAAGACCACGTGATTCTAATCCAACGAACACCACGTCGGCCAAAACACTATAAATAGGAAGTCTTTTTAAATGAAAAGAAGGATCTTGAAAAATCTAAAAAAGGAATACAAAACGATTTTGTGAGCATTTTTGGTAACACGCACATTTAAGAGGATAAATTCTCCATATATCATCTTGCTTGTTTCATAGTTATTAGCTTGATCTTTAGCAGATAATCATAAGCATTTGTATGCCTTATCCGGAGTGGAACATCGAGTTGGCAGCACCAATTCTTCAAGTGACGGTTTGGATGGATTTCGTCGTTCTTTCCCCATTATTATTATTATATCTATATTTATTTACATGTTTATAATTAGAAAAGTGTTTTGCTTTTAATATAATATTTTTTAAAATTTAGTGATGCATTAATTGTTATGAGAGATGTTATAGTTGGTCAATAGATTTGAGTCGTGAAGAGGAGCTTCATAAGACCATTGGCAAGCTGTTTCAAGGTCGAAACATGAGAAACGTGCAACTCCCTGAGATTCAAACAGTCGCGAAAATGAAATTTTCATTAATTTCAATATGTTTCATGTGAGAGTAGAACACAAGAACCAATCAAGTCCTTAGGGTATAAAGAGTTGAGAAATGTTCCTTTTTCTAATTTTAAGTATACAAATAGCTTTCACTAAAGGGGAGAAATGTGAAAAATGGTAAATATTACGAGACAATACTTGGGGAGAAGAACTTTCTCTTTGTATTAAAAACTCTCTAATTTAGTAGAGGTGCTTACAAACCCTTTCTAACTCTCTTTACTTGGACCTCTCATTTGGATGATTTACAAATGAGCCCTTATAGCCTTGTATTGCCACAACTCTCTTTGGGTGAGGGTGGAGATTCATCCTATCCAATGACTAGGATTAGTCTCTATAATTTTTTTATACAAAGTAATATTCTATCAACATTCTAGTCATATTCTACAAGTCTCCTACATTATCAACGATCATTATAGACTCTCTCTTCAAAATGTTCCAAAAAGTGCTCTTTCATGGAAGGCTCTAAACTTGGTTGTTGGCTCACAATTTCTGCCAGCCATGGTGGTTTTGAAACGTACTATTTATTTGCCACTAATTTAGAACATGTTTTTTAATTGTCAAATCTACAAAACTTAGCCACCATTAATGTAATATATGTTTTTCAATTGTCAAACCTATTAAGGCTAGCTCCCAAATTTAAAACTAGTTTTTTTACAATTACGGTTGATTGAAAAATGTAAAACTTTATTACAACTGTAATAAATTTAGATTTAAACCAACTAGTTAACTATAATCTATTTTCTTTTTGAAAAAGAAAACCTCGGATGCTCGGACTCTTTGAAATGGATGAAGTACTCGTGTCGGACACGACACGATATGAGTATGGATAGGAATATATGTCGGATCCTCCAAATTTCAACTGGACACTTCATCGTTTCTGCTTTTTTTATTTTCATTCTTTCTTTTTTTCTTTCCCTTTTCTTTTTCGACGACGACACAGGCTTTCGCTTCTTTTTCATCTATCTCCTCTTTGCATTTTCCTTTTTTTTTTTTTTTTCCTTTTTTCTTCTCTGTATCGATGGTTTACAATTTTCTTTGTATGAAATGAAAAATGGGTTCCATATAATGCAACTTAGTATTCCATTGAGTTTAAATTATAATCAAGTTCCTCATTTTCTATTTTATATAACATTTAATAATTCCCATAATTACAATTGATATTAGATAAAAGAAAAACATAAACAAAACCTCCGATGCTCGGATTCTTCAAAATGGATGAAGTACTCGTGTCGAACACGACACAACATGGGTATGGATATGGAAAATGTATCGGATCCTTCAAATTTCAATCGGACATTTCGCCGTTTCTGTTTTTTTTCTTTTTATTCTTTCTTTTTTTCTTCCTCTTTTCTTTTTCGACGACGGCGCAGGCTTTCCCTTCTTTTTCATCTATCTCCTCTTTGCATTTTCTTCTTCTTTTTTTTTTTTCCTTCTTTCTTCTTTGTATCGATGGTTTACGATTTTCATTGTATGAAATGAAAATGAATTCCATATAGTGCAACTTAGTATTCCATTGAATTTAAATTGTAATCAAATTCCTCATTTTCTATTTTATATAACATTTAATAATTAACTTTTAATAATTGAAAACTAAACTCCAAAATTTTATTTTATTCGTTTTAACCCCTTATTCAATACTTATTTCCTTCTTTTAAATGATTGATTTTGATATATTTAAAATGACATCTTGGGTTGATAAAAAAAAATTAAAGTATGAAAGATGTACTCACGTACCCGTATCCAAAATTTACTCTTTTTAATCATGTATCCGTATCCTATATTTTAAAAAAATAAGGAATCAGACACTTAGATACATATCTGTATCCGATACCCTTACCCCGAGTTCGAGAATCATAGATCAAAACTTATCTTCAAAGAGTCAAGCACTTAATAATAATCACGATAAAATGAAACACTTGTTACAATTATATCAAATCTGATTCAATCAAACTATAACCTACATTAGTTAAAAGCAAAACATTGTTTTCGATTACTATGGTGTATGATCACAATTATTTTTTAAATTGTTCTATTATGAATATTCAAATTTGTTCATATTTGATTATGGGTTTGTTTTTGTATTTTTTGACCTATTTTATTTGATGAAGCTTAACACTCCAAAATGCCTCGCCTCACAAAAAACACCTCAGTACCCAATTTAACCTTTTTATAAACATTGATTAGCATCGCTTCGCCTTCCCCTCCATAATAAAGTGCTTCAAATTCGAAAACACGCTCTTTTGTTTTCTGGAGAAATGGTAAAAATTTTCTTGATATGATGTCCCAAATGTGATCGTGTACCTATAGATGCTCAACTCCAAGCTCATACCATTGTAAGCTACCAAAAGAGCTAACTTGTTCAAACCCATATCACCAGAAGATGAGACATGAGCCTAGCTATTAAAATAAAACAAAGAAAAAAATCCTTTGTCTATGCAATGTGTCAAAATTACTGAAAACTAACGTACCAATAGAAAGTTTCTTATTTCGCTACGGATAGCTTGCTTGATTCTCTTTATTTTCCCACCCCTCGCCCCCATTCAAAATAGTTTGTAGAAAAACTCTGTTCTTGTCCATAGCTCAACATCTTGACTTGTTTTGAGCTCATTTTTCCATTTCTCCATTGATCCCTCGACTACTAAACCTGTAAACATTGACATATATTAACACCTATTATGTCCGATCTCTCTCTACTTCTTTCATATATCATAATCTAAGCCCAACTATAGCGTCCACAATCCTGATATCTATATAAAACTGCACCCCCCAAACTTTAATGCCCCAAATGTCAATTGTTAGGCATATCAACTACATATCCTGAAACCAATACAAATTCCCAATAGGCATTTGGCCTCCTCCAGTGATACAATATATAAAAATGAATACAGGAGCAGATGCAAATATTAAGGGAATAGACATTCTGTAGACGACAAATACTTACACTGTTACTTCTGATTTTTGGTCAAGGGGAGTGTTTTCCAAATGTTAAGCACTTAATATATCCAAACAGATTGCAGAAACATATTAGACAACAGTAAAAACACGAAATGCATAGAAATGGGAACTAATAAATCATTATGTTGCATTGTAAAATGTACAATTATTTTGAATGGAGAAAATAACATCAAATCCGGGCAAGATAACACTATAAAAAAACAAGAAGATGAACAAAAAAGAGGGCTCTTATCTACTATACCAATCCCAATACACAGCTTTTTATTTACTCATTGCATAGAGTGCTCAAGAACCAACCTCACTCGGTGTCCCAACACATCCAATTCCGCTATCCTTTGCTTCTGCCACCGCTCTTCAAAACTGTCCCCATCCAAATTCGGTCTTTCACCGACATGACCAATTAGCCCACTCTTCACCTCCTTCAAACAATCATTGAACACATTCATCACCACCTTTGCTGCCAGTTGCTCAAACCCGATACGGAACCCACCTTCCAAATCGACATTCTGTCCTGCAACTACCGGTTCTCCCTCCTTGAAACCCATGCTAAAAGTACCATTTCGCTCATCCCCCATTCCCTCATCCCCTTCAAATTTCACCTTCACCTCACTCAACTTCTCGTCCTCATTGTTATCATCATGGTAAATATCTCCACACGCAACTCCACCTTCTTCATTTTCATTCTCATTATCAACACAATCCAATTCCACATTTTCAATACTGTTACCTTTTTCTTTCACCAAATTGATCGGAAATGTAGGTAAAAAGTCTACTTTAACCCCAACGAGATTCGACTTTTTCATTAACTCCTCACTGTTACCACCAACACCACCATAATCATCATCATCGTTACTATTATTATGATTATTGTAAGTATTAACATTCCTCGTACCACTGAATGGCGAAGTGGCCGCATAATCCGGGTGCCATAGCAGTTTGGACAAGTCGTAAAGCGCACGATCTTGTGGCGACAACTGCGATTTGTCGAGCCCTTTAGATAGCCTCGTCGATATGACCCGAAACTTCTTCCGGAGCCTCCGCAGCTTCTCCGATAGCTGCGACTTCGTATAAGGCTGCGACATGGTATTGGAGAATCGTGTATAAAAAATCCCAAGGTCCCGTGGGAAGGTCAAATTCTCCGATGAGCAGTCCAATAGACCCTGCAAGAACCTGATCTCGTCCGGCTCGGTCCATATCCGGTGGAACTTGAAGGGCGGTGATCGTGGATCCCCGTCGCCACCGCAGGGAGAATTCGGGATAAATGGATTCTGATTGAGGAGTGGGGTAGCATCGGGGATTTTGCGTTTGACGGGGAGTTTGGAAGTGGAGGGTTTGAGTTGAATTGGATGGATAGGGGTGGAGTCCATGGAAATTTGTCTGCAATAGAATATTATATGAATTGAGGGTTCAAAGGGGGTGAGTGAATCAGAGTGATCTTAATTTTTTTTTTTTTTATTTTGGGGATGTTGGATTAGGATGAAATTAGGGTTCACCAAGTCAGTTTGATTCTGATAAAGATTTATGGGCGAGCGTTACTTGCGTTTAGGAATAGACATTTTAAAGGACAAGTGGCTAATTTTAAATTAAGTTTTCAAAAGATCCTTAATTGTGTGAAATTAACAAAAATGTTTGTTGTAAATCATTATTTACATTTTTTTTTTTACGGGTTGATTAGATGTCAAAATGAAAGTGGAGGAGTTGATCCAATAAAATCTCATCACATCATCATCTGTTCACAAACAAATTTGTAAATTATGATGTACATATAGCACAACTAATATGATATTTGAATTCTTGTTCAAAAAATTACGTAGTCGTCTTTCATTTTTCTCTCAGCCGTAATTTTGTATTCATCAAATCATACTACTAATCGTATCGAGTCTATTGCATCAAGGGATTATGATGAAATTACAATTTTTTTTTTTATATTTAACATAAATATTTATTATGATATAACTACGCATTCAAGATGAGACTTTTTAATATTCGCTTAGTACATATCTTTGACAGAGAATTTGGCTTTGAATTTTAAACTTCTAGGATGGATTTCCTAACTTTATTAATTTTAGGGGCTCAATATTAATGAACGACCAAGAGTTCACAAAATCGGACTTGAAATACAAGGGTAGACTTGTCTCCTAAATAGTTCCAATTAATAAAAGACAATTATGTAGAGATGGCAAAAACTCGATCCGACCTGAATGGAGCGAAAAAGACCCGTCTTGACGGGTTGGGGGGCGGGGTGGAGGTGCCCGTCCCGAACCCGCCCCTTTAAGAATAAAAAAAAATTAATTAATTACAAATTAGAAAAAAATAAAAAATAAAATATTAGTTAATTGAAAAAAAATAAAAATAAATGGGACAGTAGTTCTCACACAATCATTGCTTTGCACGTTAAGATCGTCTACTTCAAAAGATCCACGATGACATAGTACATGATTGACAACTTATAAATCAAAGTAAATTTTATAATTTTTTGTGTGTGCGCGCGCGCGCGCATGTGTGTGACGGGATTTTTTTTTTTTTTTTTTTGGGTATATATCATAAATTCAAGATATGCATGGCATTTTCGTATAAAAATCCGGAATTTACAGAAAAACTTCATTTGTAATTTTTCTAATGAATTCCATTATTTTATTTGTTGTTGGTACTTGGTACAACTTCGTTGCAATTATTAAACCGAAAAACACTTTTGGTCCTGAAGAAATGAGAATAGGATTTGAACTTGAATATTTAAAATGTTGGCAAGAAATAGGGATGTCAACGAGTCAGTCGAACTGGCTCGTGAGCCGAAACTTGAGGCTCGAGCTAGGCTCGAATAAAAATGGTTCGAAATTTTTTTGGCTCAAGTTGAGTCGAGTTTTTGCTCGACCAAAAAATTTAGGCTCAACCCGAACTTTCAGCTCGGACCTTGTTCAATCGAGTCGGCTACACGCTGTCTATAAATGATTTTAATTTAAATTTTTTCTTATTAAAATATCAGGCAGCGTGTAGCTGCCTATATGCTTTTATTTATTTATTTTAAGTTCAGCTAATCACATGTCGAAAATAACCCATGACACGAGTCGGGTTGGCTCGAGCTCAAGCCAATACCCTAAAATGGGGCTCAGCTCGAGTTCCACCAAGCCGCGAGTCGAGATGTCATGGACTTTTCCCTGATTGAGCCACGGGCCGTTCAAGTCAACTAGCGAAATTGACACCCCTAATAAGAAATATAAATAGTGATATTCATCCGGTATTTTCGGTTGTTCGTGAACTGTATAATAAAGTATTGGGTTTGTCGACTTGACAAGTTATTTTGATAGTTTTTTTACGTTAGTCTGAACTTTGATGTCACTATAGATTTTTAATATGAACTTTCAAAAATCAGAACCGAGTATTGTGATGTTTAGGTGAATAACGTTGTACGCTAGAATTTTTAGATGAAGACGTTTTGCGCCAATTACCCTCCGGTATTTTCAACTGTTCGTGAACTGTATAATAAAGTATTGGGTTTGTCGACTTGACAAGTTATTTTGATAGTTTTTTACGTTAGTCTGAACTTTGATGTCACTATAGATTTTTAATATGAACTTTCAAAAATCAGAACCGAGTATTGTGATGTTTAGGTGAATAACGTTGTACGCTAGAATTTTTAGATGAAAAATGGAAAATAATCCAAGATTTCAGCATGAGCTTCAAATGTTGAAATAATGAACGTTAGAAGTTAGAACAAGGTTGTAGGTTTAATAATAATCGATATATGATGAAACTAAAGAATCAACAGTACTATGATTTAAAATCGTTTAACATACTAATTAACGATAAATGATCAATAGTTAATTAAAAGAATAATACTACTTGTATATAAATAATTTACGTAATGATTTACGTAAATTGAGATGTCAAAAAGAGAGAATGAAAGTTTTTTTTTTCTCTATTTAGTTGAAAAAATTATAACATAATCATATATTACCGTATCATGTGTATGTAAATCATTATATACATGTAACACAACTATAATTGTAATATCGAATTTTATAAAATCTATTGCTTCTAATTTCAAGGTTTTATTCCAAAATTCTTCCTTAAAAAGTCTAAGATTCGACGGTTGTTCAAGTATTTAATTTTTCTTATTTACTAGCCTATAATTTCTCTTGTTACTTAACACCCAATGATATTTTTTTTTCTTTTTGTGTTGATGAAAATTAGATTTTAATTTTTCAAAATTATAAATATATCATTTGGAAAAGTAGATTACAATCTAGCCAATGTTTGGTGAAAATTAAAATCTAAGTTCAAATTATTATATTTTATGAAATTCATAACATTTCAATTATATATTTCATCAATCTTTATCAAAATTTGTTAAATATCTAATTTTAATCTCCACAAAAAATAAGCGTAGCATACACTAATTTTTTATTTATTCATTTGACTTTTTTAAATGTAAGCTCCTAATATTTGTTCTAAGTTTATCCCTGTCGCATCAATTGTTGAAAAAAGAAGATTGATTTTAAAAAAAATAAAAAAAAAAAAATGGTCCAGTTAATAGTAACTATTTTGTGTGTGGGGGGGGGGGGGGGGGCCCAGCTTTTATTTTTTCTTCTAAAACTAAATTGTAAAATACTTAGAAGAATATCACAATCAAATTCTAAAAGCAAAATACCATTCTACCCCAAAACAATAACACCCAATGATATTTTTTTTTTCTTTTTGTGTTGATGAAAATTAGATTTTAATTTTTCATAATTATAAATATATCATTTGGAAAAGAAGAATATAATCTAGCCACTGTTCGGTGAAAATTAAAATCTAAGTTCAAATTAATAATTAATTTTTTTCAAATATTTTATGAAATTCATAACATTTCAATTACATATTTTATCAATCTTTATCAAAATTTGTTAAATAGCTAATTTTAATTTCCACCAAAAAAAGCCTAGCATACACTAATTTTTTATTTGTTCATTTGACTTTTTTAAATGTAAGCTCCTAATATTTGTTCTAAGTTTATCCCTGTCGCATCAATTATTGAAAAATCAGATTGTACAAAACAGATTGATTTAAAAAAATAAAAAATAAAAATGGGCCAGTTAACGGTAACTATTTTGTTTGGGGTGTAGGAAACCCAGCTTTTATTTTTTCTTCTAAAAATAAATTGTAAAATATTTAGAAGAAGATCACAATCAAATTCTAAAAGCAAAATACCATTCTACCCCAAAACAAATGTTTGGGATTTGCAATTGAGGCAACTAAAACCGACTACAAACCGACGCATCATAAAATCAAGGATCCTGTTTTTTTGTTTAGATTAATCTTAAACAACGGCAAGAAGTCCAATTTTGATATTAGAATCTCATCGTCTTTAAGGGATTGTTCTCTTTGCCATTTTCATTCCATTTTCTACTTTCAATTTTTCAAAACAGTGAAAACACGTTTACTTACTTATTTTAGAAAACGAATTTCTGAAAACGAGTTTAAAATTTACAAAGAAAACAGAAATCGGAAAAAATGTCATTTTGGGTATTTTCAGTTAAAACCAAACCAAAATTTTCAAATTGCATTTTGGGTGTTTTCGGTTACGCCACCAACAAAAAACACCGCCATCACCATGTGCACCACACCGCCGCTGCATCGCCAAAACTACTGCCACGACGTCGTGACTTACAGCCATCGCCACACCACAGCCACAACCATCGCACACCCAAAAACCACCGCCATAGCCAC